>JAAAKQ030130949.1:13945-31680 GCA_010016005.3 Zanna intricata | reverse complement strand
AAACCTCGCGCCTACTCTAAATCAATCTAACTACCCATGTGACTTTGAATGTCATATGCGCAACGATCAAATCGATTGGAGATCAAAATCCCACTCAGAACGCTGCTCGCAGCATCAAAATCTTGACCTACAACAACATTACACATTCAACATGCATCACAAAGGGTCAGAACGGAGGATAATACCTCCCAAAGGACCACGTTCACGTGATATTATCTTCTCGCCACATCATAGCCCAGATCAGACACAACACCACCAAGGTCGCCTGCACAAACGAACCGACCCAGGCGATGCCAAGCCTGATATTTCTATCGAATATCAGGTAGGAAAGCCAGCTGATGGGCTTCCCCATCTGCTGGCTTTCGAAGTTATTATTCTCCCGGAGATCCATTTGTTATAAAAAATTTATTATGACCATTTATTTATTTTTTTAATATTTCTGTTATCCGAGAAGGGGCTCTTTACACCCCTGCTGGACTTATTGAATTTTATTGTTATTTTTTTTTGTAGTTATAAGTTTTAACTTTTATTTTTATTATTTTAGTTTAAGACCTGTGATATTAGTTGTAGGTTTCTGTCTATATTTTTTAGTTTTCTATTATTTTAATTAAATTTAGCTTTAATTACCTTTTTTTAATTTTTATTATTTTATTCCGGACGATGATAACGCGCAAGCGTTTTTGGCTCTATAAAAAAAAAGAAAAATTGTAACTCTTTGATTAGAATCAAAGAGATAAATAAAATGTATCCAAATGCGAGCGTTTCATTCAAGTTTTAAAATCATACTTGTATTTTCACTTTTTGTTAAATAACAAGAGGCAGGTGGAGTTAGTCACAGTGGCATTGGCTGTGTCGGTTGAGCCATAGCACCGTATACCTTCGCATCCCTTAAAAAAATAAGAATTCAAAAAATCCAAAAAGAATTCATTTATCTGAAATTATTTGTAAACCCGATTCTATTAAACATTTTTTTTAGTGCAGTGGGGATCGGGAAATTTTACAATCATTGTTCAAAATTATTTTACTTTTCTTCACTACCTTTCAAGGTCGAATTTGAAAAATCGGTTTATTCACATGAACATTATACTCATCAAAAATCAAGTTAATGTCTTAATTTTTTACCAAAAAGAAATATTAAAAAAAATAGCAGGATTTAAAAAAAAATTCAAAAATTCATTTTAAACCTTGAAATTCGGAATTCCAAAAATCCCTTTCTTAGTGTGTAGTTAGTTACACCATAAGAAAAAAACTTACGAGTATATACATTTTCATCAATTTATCTTTAATAGTTTTTGCTGGATGATGGTTATGAATCGCAAACGATTTGTTGTCTTCAATTTCAATAAGAACTCTGTTGAAAAATATCTAGGAGCCGCTCACTATAACTCTTTGTTTTTCTGTTTAGTCTCCGGAACTACCGTAAGGTATTACTTCAGAGGATGAATGAGGATGATATGTATGAATGTGAATGAAGTGTATTCTTGTACAATCTCAGGTTGATCACTCCTGAAAAGTGTGGTTAATCGAAACTCAACCACCAAAGAACACCGGTATCCACGATCTAGTATTTAAATTTGTATAAAAGTATAAAACCCTTACTAGGATTTGAACCTTAGAACACTCTCGACTTCGAAATCAGTTGATTTGCGATGTCGCGTTAACCACTAGACCAGCCCGCTGGGCGTTCACTATAGCAAAGGAACATGAGCATTAAGTGGCTCACTCCACCTAGCGGCCTGAACCTGAAGTTAAGCATTGTAATGGATTATTTATTATTTACACGTTTTAATAAGTAAAGTTTTAGCTTTAGGTTTAATATTTTCGTTTTTTAAAAATATATTTTAGTTATAATATAACCTATGATATTAATTATAAGTTATTTTGTGTTTTTTTTTTTTTTTATTATTTGTTATAAGTTTTAACTTTTGTTTTTAATATTTTAGTTTTTTATTCTTTTAATGTAGCTTTAATTACCTTTTATTTTTATTATTTTATTCTGGGGGATGATAACGTGCAATCGTTTTTCGCCCTATAAAAAAAAAGGATACGGCGGCTGTCGTAATACCGTGTCATCGTAGTTCTCTCTTAGATCTTGCCTAAGGGGCTTTTTTAATCGCTTTAATTCGTACACTTGATTTTCCAATATTTGCTGTGCCAAATGTAGGGATATTGCTACTCGTAACCGTTCTGACGGCTATTGTTTTCTTCGATTTAAATACCTGACTTGCGAGCCTTATCGATTATCGATATTTAACAGTATTAATGTTATTTTTAATCTTTTTCTCGTACTTCTTATCGTTGATATTTTGCTAGAGTTTGGCCCCGTTTGAATATCAAACTGTATTCAGAATTTTTTTCTGTAGGCTTATCGGCGTGCCCCGATATCAGCTCCTTTCGAAACCGGTTTTTTGAGTGGTCGTTAATAGAGTGATCGGCCTGAACGTAATATTTTAAACATCTTGTCCAGTAATCCGTCTCCACCTTGGCGTCAAATAAGCTTTTCAAATTTTGACGAGTAATTCCTACATCTGTATAATATTGTAGTGAGAGAATGAATCGTGAATAACTTGCACGATATCTGACTTCCTCACAATTTCTTCAAATTCTGTCACGGTCGCCAATTATAGTGAGAATGGTTCGTAAATAACAAATACGAAATCAAACATCCTCACAATAATTTATTTAACCAAACAGAAAACAAACACTTAACAAAATTTATACGAAATAATTTAAACTTTCGCACAAAACAACGGCAGTGTCATATACCGGAACTACTATACAAAATTGAGCCAATGGACAGTGTCCTCATCTTGCTTATATACTGCCGTTGTACATCTAGAAAACACTAGAAAATTCTATTTGCTTTTATTACTAATATCTATTTTATTTATAAATACATCCAAACAATATAAATAATTACATTAATTATAAAACTAAACTTTATCAGTGCAGATTGCCAAATAAAAATTCATTCTTCTGTAAAAATAGTAATAAAAACAAAGATACAACTTTACTGCTTCTAGTACTTTCCATAAACTTCTGGCAAATTCGAAAGATCTGATTACACACAACAAAGACTTAATTATTTAAATAATATTAACATAAAAATACTATTATTACATATTATTAACCCTAAAAATTTATCACTGTTTATCACTTTAATTAGTTATATATTTATTTTGTGGACTTCAATATATATATGGGGAGTTGATAAAAATCATTACTTGTGCTTGTACTACAACAATGTAAACCCTGAATAAATTTTAATTCAAAATAATAGACGCGCACTGTCCGAACATTAATTACACAAAAGTACGGATCTTTTTCAGAATTCCTCCTCCCTTCCCCCTTCCACAACCAAAAAAAAACTTCTTAATTTTTTAATCGGTCGGAAAAAAATCGATGTTTTCTAATATTCAGAAAGAATTAGGTGGGAATATTTTCAGAATATCAGAAAATATTGTTATTAACAATAACCAGGTTGGAGAAACAGCCCGATAACACGGTAACATGCTGGTGTTTTATACCGGTCATTTTAAACATTCTCCATATTACTCCATATTAAAAATATAAAATAATTATAGATATAAATTATAAATATAATCAACCAGATTTAAACTACGCTTGCTAACCTCGACTAATTAACAGTAATATTTCCATTATTTAAATAACAATAATTACTGAATTTATTATTTAAATACTCAAAACATTATGGCTAATTAGTAAAATTAGCAAGCGAAGCGAGCATAAGTTAAATTTGGTTATATTATATTTATAAAATAAATAAATATAAATGGTTGTAAGAATGGTAATATAAATGGTTATATCTGGTTATGTTATTTTGATTTTTCATTTTGAAACGTGCATATTCCCACCTAATTCTTATTGATATTGAAAAAAATCCCTTTCGGCATGCCGGAGGGCGGAGTTAGATGTCACCGATGCTAACTAGGGATAAAGAAGATTTCCACCTTAAAGTTAAGAAAAACTTCAAATTTACTCAATACCATAATGGTTGCATGTGAAGTTTCACGTGTTTAGCATACGACAAGCCCCATCTTCTTACAATTCCAGCAAAATTTTGGTCATCCCTTTCCGTAAGGGTTGGTTATATCAAAAATTATTTTAGATAACGTTTAGAGGACTAACGACCACTTTAAACCGATTTGATACTGTGCCTATTAAGGGAAACATGATTTTTTTGTCTTCGAAACCCCATTTTTTCTACTCTCAGCCAATATCAGAAAACTTTACGTAGATAAGTTTTAAGCTCGCATCCAAAGGGATAGTACGAACTTTTTTAAACGAATTCGATATCTTACATAGTAAGAAAGTTATAGCGATATTTTTTTTTCTAAAAAGCCTTCCCCATTTTCATCCCCACGGTCCGATTTGGGTCGTTATATTTTATGTATCAATTTGAAAGTGATTGCGCAAAATTACGGCAGTTATTGTGTCTACTTGAAACTGAAATATATATATATATAAACTTTTAAACTGACGATAGTTTTGGGGATCTGGGGAATGTGAAACGCGAAGATATGTCGAAATTTTCCGGAAGTCGAATCATGGTACCCATTACAGTCTACAGCTTTCTAATGAAATCTACCTAGTAAACCGAACTGTCTATGTACTTTTTATAAATCGACCGTTCAGTTTTGATACAATTTTAACAGAAACCAGCCTTGGTGGCACGAGTGGTAGCGTCTCGGCCTTTCATCCGGAGGTCCCGGGTTCGAATCCCAGTCAGGCATGGCATTTTTCACCCACACTACAATTCATTCATCTCATCCTCTGAAGATATACCTAACGGTGGTTCCGGAGGTTAAACAAAAAAAAAAGAAAGAAAGAAAAAAAAAATTTTAACAGAAATGTAATGTTTCTTTTGAAAACTTATTCTAGATATAAATCTAAAATCCTCCTTACCGAAGCCACCGACAACAGGTACTATTTTGTAATTTCTGTTTAAAAAAAATTCTTTACTAATAATAAAAACAGATTTATATTTCTTAAAGTTTTATCGTCAGACTAAATACAACATAAAGAGGAAAATGCTTTTTTCTCCCTTGTACTAGTACAAGGAAGTATTGTAATCGCTAAAAATTTCGGTTTTCAGATTTCAACGGAATTATCCATTTTGACTAATTTCGGCGTGACGTCTGTACATACGTTTCTCGCATAACTCAAAAGTGATTACTCGTAGGATGTTAAATTTTGAATTTAGGGCTGTTATAAAATCTAGCTGTGTACCTTCCCTTTTGATTGCAATCGACTGAACCAAAAGTGTCCAAAAAAAATTTTTAATTAATTATTTGGATCTTGCTAGGGAAGTCACACTAGGTTCGAATCAGACTTCATGTAATTTTTAAAACTTTTTTTTTGTGATTGTAAAAAATGTTCTACAATAAATAATAATTCAATGATAAAAAAATTAAATCAAGAGTTATTAATTAAACGTAATTTTATGTATTTTTAAAAATGTGTATATGTAATTTAATAGGCGTTCAAGGAAATCGTGTATTGTCTACATGAGATTTGATGAAACATTAATGTATTTAATATATATGAAAATTATTATTTAGAATCGTGTTATTTTTATTTATGCATTTATGTCACTACTTGATAATAAATATCCCTATAAAGTTTAGTAACCTTCTCTGGTTTCGTGTATGTTTTCATTTTGTCCATGGTTATATCATAATAATTTAAAAAAAAACATAGTATTAGATAGACATACGACTTTAAAGAGTAACAAAGGGACTTTTACTCTAACCTAATATTTCAGGTAAGATTGTTGAATTAATAATTGTATAAATATCTGATAATAATAAAAATTAATATTTTAGCAATTGTGTAACTCTCCACTTTATTAAAGAATTAGAGGATCGTATTTCACTTTCGAATGAAATAAGTTTAAATGAAGTGCAGAATTAAATGTATATATCTAATTTAATAGGCGTGCAAGGAAATCATGTGTGTCCACATCAGATTTTTTTTCTTTTCATAATGCAGGAGAGTCACGGGAACCTGACGATTTTTAAAGGTAAAATAAGATGTAAAGGTAAAATAAGAGGCGACACTGGCGCCTGGATTTAAGTAGAAAATGATATCTTTATTGCATTTTATTAAATTATTATACGTGAACCATGTAAAGTAATCGGCCGACTTAAATAAACGCATAATGTTCTGTGGAAGCAAAAAAAAAGGATTCGTGCTGCGGTATAAGATAATCTTGATTTCACCTTGAGCTGTGTAAGCGCGCTGTTCGGTGCTCTCATGCGCGCGCGTTGTTTTATTATGGTAAGATGGGTTCTAGTGGTCGGTCGGCGGGTAGTTTGGGCGGCCAGCCGCTGTCACGTCTCACACAATCAGTCGGTGCCGCTCGTGACCTTGGCCCGGTGTTGAGGTTCGCTGTAAGCAGTCGTCTGACCTTGAACCCCCGGCACCGCTCCGGCCTAATACAGATATTAGAGATTCATCAGGTACACCTTGTTAATAGATTTTGTACGATATGTTATGTTTTTATTCTGTTTTTACGTACGTTTACGTCAGTCGTTGTTTTTATTTTTTATTTATTCTTCCCGATTCGTTTGTCTTTTGATTAATCGTCTCCTTCCTTCTTTGTAATTGTTCCTCGTTCCGTACTACCACCCTTTCGTGTCGTGCTACCTACTACAGTTAACCTCCGTTTCCTGTTAGCGAATGTATTTTTTTTCCCTACCATTTTACTCATCGTCTAGTATTACTTTTGTATATTTCGTAAATAAAATTTATATGTATATACCGTTACAATTTTATTATTACTGTTATTTTCTTTAATTTTTAGAGATTAAATATGAACTATTTAAACATGTAATATAGGAATTTTAATCATTTATTACCTTTTAATATTAGCCCACAGGGCTGGTCTAGTGGTTAACTCGACATTGCAAATCAGCTGCTTTCGAACCCGAGAGTTCTAAGGTTCTAATCCTAGTAAAGGCAGTTACTTTTAAACGGACTTGAATACTAGATCGTGGATACCGGTGTTTTTAGGTGGTTGGGTTCCAATTAATCGCACTATTTAGTAGTGGTCGACCTGAGATTGTAGAATACTAACACTTCATTCTAATCATCCTCTGAAGTAATACATTACTGTAGTTCCGTAGGCTAAACAGGAAAAAAAATAGAAGCTTTTAATTTGAAAATTTTCAATTTCGTCAGAAAACCTACTTATTGTAATGGGTGCTGTGATTCGACTTCTGGAAAATTTCAACATATCTTTGCGTTTCACATCCCCCAGACCTCAAAACCAACGTTACTTCAAAAGTTTATGTATATATTTATATCTACTTATCTATCTATTATATAAGTATATATATTCCTTTCTTGTGGACACGATAACTGAAGTTATTTTGCGCCAGTCACTTCCAAATTGATACATAAAAAAATATAACGACCCAAAATCTTGGTCGAGTTCTGTAATAGACAAAATCGGACTTTGGGTATGTAAATGGAACTTTGTCGAAAAAAATATCGCTATAACTTTCTTATTAAGTAAAAAATCGAATTCCGTTAAAGTTTCTAGTATTATTTGGATAAGGGCCTAAAAGCAGTACTTTTAAATCAAGAATGGCAAGAACTCTGGGAGGAGACGAGGACGGCGGCCTGGACCCGACGCCTCATCTCCAGGCTGAAACCGTGGTTAGAGAGGGACCACGGGGAGCTGGGTTATCACCTCTCCCAATTACTCTTAGGCCACGGAGACTTTGGTGTGTACCTGTATCGTTTCGGCAGGAGTCAGTGGCAGAATTGTGTGTATTGTGAACTGCAGGATACTCCCTATCATACTTTCTTCCAGTTCGCACGCTCTGAAGTTACCACGGGAAGATTCAATATGGAAGGAATTACAACGGAAACGATAATCTCATACATGCTCAGAGGCCCAAAAGAATGAGAAAATACTGAGAAATGGATCAAGGAAATACAATTACCAAAGGTAGAGAATTTCGAGAATGAGAAACGTAAACAACTCCTGAAGGATGACATAGGAAGAAGGGACAGCCTACTGAGGAGCCGGCGCTCGTCTGCGATCGCGCGGATGGACGGTGGTGAGGAAGCACGGGGAATCCCGACCCCCTGGGTCGAAAAAAACAAAAGACCTACGGTGGGGGTGCTCATATCCGTATGGGCACTCCCCGTTAGAGTGGGCAACAAAAAGTAAGACCGAGACCCGGCGGAGGGAGCAGGCCCGGAAACGGGAGCAGGTGGGAGTAGCTGAATCCGGTCACCACGTCCTAAAGTTAGAGGTAAGGCACAAAAAAAGATCTAGACCCGGCGGGCTGACCTGTCATACCGGACATACAGCCGATGGGCAGGGAGGCAAAAGATCCCCTCTCCCCGGACTGAGTTTTGCTTAATTGCTGGTCCGGTCCGGGGAAGCAGGGGAAAAAAGGATGAGGGCCTAAAACGTATCTAAGTAAAGTTTTTTCTTATCACCGACCATCGGGTCAGGGATGGAAAAAAGTGGGTTTCGAAGAAAAAAAATTCATACCTCCCTTAATAGGCGCAGTATCGAATCGGTTTAAAGTGATAGTTTGTCCTCTAAACATTACATGAAACAATTTTTATATGAACGATCCTTACGGCAATGGATCACCAAATTTTTGCTGGAATTGTTTGCTTGCCGTATGCTAAACATATGAAACTTTTTCACTTGCAACCATTGTAAAAAAACAAAACATATACACAGACACACACGTACATACGCACACCTATTTTTGCACCAAAAAAAAGTATGTGTGAGGAGGGAGATTGAATAACAGTTGTCTGTGTGAGTAAGTGGGATGTTTATTAATAGAAGAAGAACACCAGAAGAAAAGAAGTACAAGTAGAAAATATTCGAAGGTAAGTCGGACATATCCCCCCGAGACTGAGTTATGCATAATTGTGGGTCCGGTCTCGGGGCGGAGTAGAAAAAATTTCGGTGAGGGGGGTTTAGTCGGAATGGGGCAGATTATATTATGCCATACTTATAACCACTGAGCCGAATAGAAAGACAGTGGCCAGGAATGGCTGGGGCGCGGACAGAGTAGGCGACGTTGCCATGTGTAATGTCAGCGTGAGGTTAGGCTGGTAACTGCTAGTCAGAGAAGAAGGAATAATCGCCGTGGAGCTTACAGGAGCCACTGTCATTGGGGCTTACATATCCCCTAATTGTGATCTGAAGGAATATGCCAACTTTGTTGACAGACTGACTGGGTGGAGTGATCTGTAGATCCAGTAAAAAAGTTATCCTGATGGGGGATTTTAATTGTAAGGCGGTGATGGCGGGTAGCTCGTTCACTAATCGTGGCGATTTGATCACTGATATGATGTACGGCCATGGATTATATTGGATCAACGATGCAGCACCCACCTTTGAGGCTAGAGGGCATTTTTCCGTTCTCGACTTGACTATTCTCAGCCAGGGCTGAAATCATGATGTATGCGACTGGAGAGTGCTGGCTGATGAAACGTCCAGTGACCATCACGCTTCGGTACTTGCGATTGCCGATCCTGTTTTTCTGACTGCTGTAAGGAGTTACCCACCAGTATTTTCAAGGCGAGGATGCTACTATAAGAGGTGCCGTACGCAAGATCAGAAGACAACCCAGCTTGGCTCCGGAGTTGTTCCAAGACATAGTCACAGAGGAAATGGCGCGATTCCTACCTGCCACTCGACGATGTAGACCGGTCTATTGGTGGACTCCCAAAATTGTCGAAATGCGTCGGGAGCTTCAGCGAAGGAGACGGACCGTTCAGAGGTTAAGGCGGAGAGGACAAGAAGTGTGTGAGCTCGCGGCCAGTAGATACGCTGAATTTTGTAAAGAGTTATGCTTGAAATTAAACGAACGAAGAAGCTGAAAGTTGTGCTGATGTTGAAAGCTGTGGAGTTGTGCTGATCTAGACAACGACGCATGGGGGGCGGGCGAATCAGATAACTGCCAGAATGTTTGGTAGACGTTTACCCGCTCTCACGGCTGAACGAACACAAGAGTGCGTTGCTCGGCTCTTCCCTTGTCCGGAGCTGTGTACCGTAGAGGTTGACCGCGGTGAAATTGTTCGTTTCTCCGTCGCGGAGATGACGGCCGCCATTCTCAGGCTAGGAGATAGAAGAAGCCCTGGTCCGGATGGCATCTCAGGAGTTATTCTCAAGGGACTGGCTAGACTGTTTCCCTGGGAGATGGCCGATGTGGCTAACCACGGACTGGAAAGTGGTCGGTTTCCCATGTGCTGGAAGGACTCTAGGTTAGTGTTCATACTGAAGAGTAGAAACGGTGATCTGACTGCTGGAGTGCGTCTCCTTTGTATGCTCAACACGATGGGGAAGGCGGTTGAAAGGATGCTGTTAAACAGACTTGTCGAGGAGCTGAATGCTGGTGTTGGTATCAGTATGGTTTTTTGCGTGGCAGATCTACCACGCAGACTATTTCTAGAGTGGTTCATTGGGCTGCTGAGATCAGAAGAGGTACTTGGAAGATCAGGCGCATCCCGATGCTTGTGTTGCTAGATGTCTCCAATGCGTTTGGGACTGACCTGGGATTCTACCATGATCGCCCTTCAACGTAAAGGTATCAGCGAGTACCTACGATATCAAATTAGGCAGTATCTTAGTGAGGGCTGGAAATTACAGAAGGTTCACCGGCAGTCTCTTCTAGGTGTAATTAGAGCGTATAGAACAGTGTCCTATGACGCATGTTGTGTGCTAGCTGCGGCACTGCCTATCGATTTGCAAGTCAGGGATCGAGCGGCCATATTTGATGGCGTGAGTAAAGACGAGGCAAAGCAGGATACCTTTAATAGCTGGGGAGACAGATGGCGGGAGGCCGGTAGTGGTATGTGGACCAGGAGGTTGATTGCCAATCTCAAGGGCTGGTGCTTCAGACGCCATGGTGAGGTTACCTTCCATATGACGCAACTCTTTACCGGGAATGGTAATTTTTAATTGTACTTGCACCGCATCGGCAAGAGGGATAAAATTTGGCGACATGTGGAAGCAGGCTACGAAAAAAAAGCTCATCATCGTTTTCGGACTTTGATTTATTTAAAACTTTCTCTAAGAGTAGAACTTTTCGATTTTCATTTTCAAGACAGTCTCGTTGTGTTTGGCATTACTCGGGATCCTCCGTCTGTTCATTCGTTCGGTATTTGCTGTTAAATTGTGCTCAGTAACTGCATTTTCTGCAATTCCCGGTCCATCGACTGCATCAGAGGTTTCTTGTAAACTTGCATTTTCATTGAAATTGTCAGCGGCTTTTTTATCCTCCTAATCAGCGTTTGTAGTCTGCTCATCAGGTAGTGTAGAAGTTTTTTCTGCTGTCAAATTACTTGAAGACGCTCTTGGCTTAACGACGTCTTTCAAAAACATACGTGATTTATAATGTGGCCATTTTGGGGTCAATGCCTCACCTCCGGGATCCCCTGACCGTGAAGACTTATTAATTTTTCCAAACTCTGCGGCAAATTGGTCACGGAAGTATTTCCATTTCTTTCTCATAGCTGCCTCTGAAATCAGAAGAAAGTAAACACTAATCTCACTATTGTCTGTTCTATACTATTTATTACTTATTGTTTAATAAATTTTACAATCCTACGCCGTTTCAGACATTTTTCAAAAAACTGATATAATATTGTTAAAATATGAACTTTAAACTTTAATAATGTCCAAAAAAAGTTCAATTTTTTTTTCGTAAATACCTTTTCCAAGTCCCGGAATGTAGTGATGTCGAGTCATCGCCATTTGTTATTACATTTCGTATTTTTAAAATAAATTTTTAATTAAATTACATTAAAAAGTAGATAATAATCCTTCTCAAACCTAACGGTAATCTATTACCGAAGAAAAGTTATTGTTATAATTATTTTTCGGCGGTTTTATATGCGTATGAAGCAGTTATGTTTCATAATCCTAATCTCAGCCGCCATTTCGTTGTACGGTAACAGGTTATTGGAAGAGGTATTTACTTAAAAATTATTTTAACTTTTTTTTCGGATATTATTAAAGTTAAAAGTTCATATTTTAACACCATAACATCAGTTTTTTTGAAAAATACCCGAACGGCGTACGACAGTGTGTGGTCGGTGTAGTACATAAGTACCACAACTACTTTATTGTTATTAACTTTGTATTTTATACTTACAGCTTTTACTTAAAGTAGTAGGGAATTAATTAATAATGCAAGGGGTCATTATAACTTTCGTGCATCTTTATTTCAGGTACCTGTCCGGAAAATGAACAATTATCAAAAATTCTTCAAATTCTCATTAATTTATGTATTTATTCATAATTCTTTTCAATAATATTAACGATTATTTTGTATTCTTAAATTTCAACTAAAAATAAACAACTTATAAAAAAATTGTTTTCTTTTTGATTTTTACTTTTTCCCTACTGTCTCTGTGATAAAGCGTTAAGAATTTTCCCATACCATTTCAGTATTATCGATTTTGATTTATGATCATAATGTTAAATATAAGAGATAAACATTATATAGAATAATGAATACTATTCAGCTTACCGTAAGGTTAACATTAACCGTTCTTCTGCAACAACTTCCTTCTTGCGAAAATTGCACCAACCGTTGACTAACCGATGTTCTATTTTCTCTAAAATGTAGTAGAAAGTTTCAATTTCAATCCGAAAATAACTAAAACTTTTTCTAAATCACTTTTTAAATCATTAAAAAGATGGTTATATTCGTCAAATTCTCCTTTGGTCTTAATAATAAAATGAACTTTACGTTTCTCTGGTTTCAGTTTTAAACAGACATTTTCACTACAAAGCAATAATAAAGCAGCTTCCTCACAACTGAATTCCATTTTGGCAACTAAAATACTTGTGATAACAAGCGTTTATAAATCTGACTTTACTATGTGCACCCTCGCCAAAACGCCTACTAGGAGATTGTCGGCGCCGATTTTCGGAATCTGAATTCGGCTTGCATTGAGTACGTACCATTAACCATTAGACCAAGCCCGGTGGGCTTATTTCATCCCTATTTTACTAACGCCAAATTCCTCAGTTAACGTTTAGTTTTATGTTTGTTTTTTTTTAACCTGCGGAATCAACGTTAGGTGTACCTTTAAAGGATGAGATTAATAATTTGTAACGTGTGTGAATGCCATGCCTAACCGGGATTAGAACGTTAAATCCAAATGTTAAACCAAAAAAATAAAGAATTGTATTCATACCAATATTATACGGTTTACAATATTTTTTTCATTAATGTTACAGTTCTGGGACCAGTTTTATTATTACTTCTATACGAAGTACAAGGAAGTATTGTAATCGAGAAGAAAATCTGTTTTCAGATGTAAACGAAAATATCTGTTTTGGCTATCCCTTATATTCGTCCGGACGATGATAACGTGGAGGCGTTTATCGCCCACGAAAAACACAAAAAAAAAGTATATATATATATATATTATTTTTTTTAATTATATATATTAAAAATTCATTTTTTTTGAATATATATATATATATATATATATATATTATATATATATTCATATATATATAATATATATATATATTCATATATATATATATATATTCGGCGTGACGTCTATACGTATGTATCTATATGTATGTATCTCG
Source organism: Zanna intricata (assembly GCA_010016005.3). NCBI lineage: Eukaryota > Metazoa > Arthropoda > Insecta > Hemiptera > Fulgoridae > Zanna > Zanna intricata. Next base: position 18,062 of record JAAAKQ030130949.1, on the reverse strand, counting down.
TATAACTCAAAAACGATTAGCCGTAGGATGTTGAAATTTTGGTTTTAAGATTGTAACATCTAGTTGTGTACCTCCCGTTTTTTATTGCAATCGACTGAACCAAAATTGTCCATAATCCAAATTGTTTTGTATTGGGATTTCTTCTTAACTGCAGTAATAAGCCCTCATTGAGAACTTTTCAATGATATATCATAAGTGGTACTTATATTCATCGATACCAGAATTATAACCAAAAAAGATTTAATTAATGATATATTTCGATCTTACAAAGGAAGATACGTCGGTTCGAATCAGACTTCATCTAATTTTTTATTTTTTTTTTAACTTTTTTATTTAATTTAAATATATTGATTTATTAATAGTTATTAAACTCTGATTGTATGGTTGACCTGAGATTGTACAAGACTACACTTCATTCAAATTCATACATATCATCCTCATTCATCCTCTCCTCTGAAGTAATACCTTACGGTAGTTCGGGAGGCTAAAAAGAGAGATAACCTCTCTCTGATTGCAAAAAAAAAGTTTTCGATAAATAATAACAAAAAATTTTTTAAAAAATCAGAATTTATTAATGAAATAAATTTTTTTGTACTCTTAAAAATATGTATATGTAACTTAATAGGCCATCACGGAAGTCATGTATTGTCCACAACAGATTTTTTCCTCTATAAATACAATATTTCATTTTGTGCTTTTCTTAAATGGGTTAATCGAACGTTTGAACGTTTTATTAATTGATGTTATGTCTTTCAAGTAATTAATTAAGTATTAATTTATTGAAGTAGAAAGCTTATTAAAGAATATTAATTAATTATATACAATTGTAAAAGTTATTAAAAAGAAAAAGAAACTGTTCGTTACAAGAATTACATTAATTACACTTTGAAAAGAAAATTCTTTTGTTATTTATAATCCAGAATAATTAAAGTAATCGATTTTAAAAAGGTTTTTGTCTAATTAGATATATAGATTTTTTAAATTAAATTTCACATTTTTTTTTCTCTTCAGTTATTTGACTGGTTTGATGCAACTCTCCAAGATTCTCTATCTAGTGACAGTCGTTTCATTTTTTTATACCTCCTACATCCTATATCCCTAACAATTTGTTTTACATATTCCAACCGTTGTCTGCCTGCACAATCTATCTGACCCTCCAATATCAAAGCAACTATTCCAAGATGCCTTAATATGTGGCCTATAAGTCTGTCTCTTCTTTTAGCTGTATTTTTCCAAATGCTTCTATTTTCATCGATTTTCCGCAATACCTCTTCATTTGTCACTTTATCCACCCATCTGATTTTTAAAATTCTCCTGTAACACCACATTTCAAAAGCTTCGGAAACTTACGGAAAAGATCCGAACTGGTGGGGGGTACCAATACTTGTTTGTATTGGTACCCCCCACTTCACTCCTGAAGTTAGAGGCAGGCGATAAGATCCAGACCCGGCGGGCCGACCTGCATGCCGGATTCACAACCGGTAGGCGGGAAGGCCCGTTAGAGGCAACGGAATTACCTCCGGAATTTTTTACAAAGGAAGGCACCTCCATCTTAGTTTTTGAAAATGCAGAGAGCCGCATATTCTTGGAAAAAATACAGCTGTAGTTTTCTATTGCTTTCAGCTGCTCAGTACTAAAAATATTGAGTGATACTGCTATGGCCGTTTAAGTCCTCCTGACCTACGCCCTTAACAACTACTGAAAGAGCTGCTGCGCTCTTTCAGTACCGTTCCGATATGGTTGCACCTTCGGTCCAGCTACTCTGTATCATTGGGCATCCAAGCCCCCTCATCATCGACAAGGTCTCATGATTCGTAGAGGGAGTAGGGTCTGATAGGCCACATATTAAGGCATCCTGGAATAGTTGCTTTGATATTGGAGGGTCAGGTAGATGGGGAAAAATTGTGCAGGACGGCAACGGTTGGAATATGTAAAACAAATTGTTAGGGATATAGGATGTAGTAAGTATACAGAAATGAAACGACTGGCACTAGATAGGAAATCTTGGAGACTGCATCAAACCAGTCATATGACTGAAGAAAAAAAAATTATTTTATTATATTAACTCATTTTTTATCGTTTAACCTTGTTAACATAATTTATAAGGTAACTAGTCAAAGAATTAAATCATATCATAGTCGCATATTATGAAGAGCGAGTTGTCAAGGACAAGAATAATCGTGTCTGTGCAGGTCAAAACACGTAGCTAAAAACACAGCTGTGTTGTTTGTATTAAGCGCTGCATTTAGGAACGAAGTAATTTTGTTCAGTCTTATTGCCGTCTAAAATACTGATGCCTTTTGTTATGTATGGACACTTTGGTTCGGTGGACTGCATTCAGAGCCAGCCTCCGTGGCTCGAGTGGTAGCGTCTCGGCCTTTCATCCGGAGATCCCAGATTCGAATCCCAGTTAGGCATGGCATTTTTCACACACGCTGCAATTCATTCATCTCATTCTCTGTGAAGGTATACTTAACGGTAATTCTGGAGATTAAAAAAAAAAATTCCAATCAAAAGGGGAGGTGCACGATAGATGTTGCAACCAATCTTAAATTCACAATCTTACAATATTAAATCCAAAATTTTAATATTCTACGGCAAATCGTTTTTGAATTATGTGAAATACGTATAGACGTCACACCAAAACTAATCAAAATGGTTTAAGGGATGGTAAAAATGGATATTTCCGTAGAAATATGAAAACCGAAAATTTCCACGATTACAATATTTCATTGTACTTTGTACAAAAAAGTAAAAAAGGGTTAGGTTACATTTAAACTAGACACGTCATTAATGATAAAATTCTAATGATACTTTACGTACAATTAAATAATTTATTATATATATTATAATATTATTTATTATGTGTGCAAGAATAAAATATAAATTCGAATAAAATTAAATATTTATTTTTTATTTTAATTTTAATATCTTGACTTCTTTACCCATAATTTCCCGTTTGGAAACTCAGTTACTCTCCCTTTTTCTGTTCAGCCTCCTGAACTACTGTAAGGTATTGATTCGGAGGATGATATGTATGAATGTGAATGAAGTTACTCTTGTACAGTCTTGGAGTATCGAGACTGTACTTTTCTTTTTCTTTTGAAAAAGAAGAGAAGTACTTTTACTTTTCTTTTTTCTGAAGTAAGGTATTACTTCAGAGGATGAATGAGGATGATACGTATGAATGTGAATGAAGTATAGTGTTGCACAATCTCAAGTCAACTGTTCCTAAGAAGTGTGTTTAATTGAACCCAACCACCAAAGAAGACCGGTATCCACGATCTAGTATTCAAATCCGTAAAAATAATTACCTTTACTGGAACTTGAACCTTAAAACTCTCAACTTCGAAATCAGCTAATTTGCGATGTCGCGTTAACCACTAGACCAGCCCAGTTGGCTCCGAGACTGTACTAGACTACACTTCTGTAGTCTACCACACTATTGTAGTCTGCTATACTTATGTAGTGTGAGACTGTACTAGACTAGTTGTAAGATTCTAATCCTAGTAAAGGTATTATTTGGTGTTTGGGTTTCTCAATTAGGCACATTTCTCAGTAGTGGTCAGCCTGAGATTGTACAAGAAATCTGCACTTTATTTACATTCATATATATCATCCTCACACATCCTGTGAAGTAATACCTTACGTTAGTTTCGGAGGCTATACAGAAAAACTAGAGAGCTTTCTTATGAAATATACCTTAAAGCTATGTTGAAAAGAATATTGGTTCCGCAGAGCATTACAGCAATAATTGGAATCTATATATTAAGTGAGTTAAGTAAGTTATATTATATATTAAGTGTGGTTAATTGAACCCAGTGACATGATGTATTATTCAGATCCGTATAAAAGTACCTTTACTAGGATTTGAAGCTTAGTACTCTTTGACTTCGAAATCAGCTGATTTGCGATGTCGTATTAACCAATAGACCAGCCTGTGGGCATTTTCCTTTCACTTAAATATTAAAAGGTTTCGCCTCCGGGGGGGGGGGGGGGGTAATGTTTTTTGTTTAATGAATTCGGTGTTTTGTTTTTTTTTATGTGTGTTTTGTTTTTAATTATTTTTCCATTGAAATTTTTAATCCGGTTTTTTCTCTTTTTCTTTTTAATTAGC
>JAAAKQ030130949.1:0-13935 GCA_010016005.3 Zanna intricata | reverse complement strand
GGCTTAGATGGGGGGTGTTGGGGGGGGTGGTGAAACCCGAGGGCCCCGCGGGGGGTGTTTTTTTTTTTTATAAAATTTAAAGGGTTCGCGCGGGGGGGGGGGGGGGGGGAGTTAATGTTTTTTGTTTAATGAATTCGGTGATTTGATTTTTTTTATGTTTGTCATGTATTTAATTATATTTCCATTGAAATTTGTAATCCGGTTTTTTCTGCTATTCTTTTTAAGAAGATAAAGTTGAATCTGCCGATTCGATGTAAATGGTTGTTAAAAGGCTGAACCGTTTTTTTTTTTTTATATTTCTAAGAAAAGATGTTTTGTAGAAAAAATATTGTTGTAAAATTCTTTCGAGCATTTTAGATTTGTTGGTTGTAAAAATAAAAATTATATATATATATATATATACACACGTAGTGTCCTCCAAGTGTGTCACATTAAGTGGGGTGAGGTTTTTTTCAGGTAGTTAAGTAAAAATGTATATATAACAGACGTATGTGTGTGTGTGTGTGTGTGTGTGTGTGTGTGCGCGCGCGCGCGATCTATTAGAGTGGGTGTTCGGTTGCAATACAAATGTTTTAATATGTGTCGACCCTGTTTTCAACTAATATAAAGAAAATCGGGGATAGATGAGGTACTACAAATATTTTTATTCCAATTTTTTGGTGGAATTTATTTAAGATTATATAAAATATTAAAATAAATAACTGGAGTTTATTTATTAATTAATTATTGTAAAGTTTGTTTTATTTTTTCTACGCGCGTGAGATTCTTTTTTTTTTGGTTTGTATTAATATGTATTATTCTTTAAACCGGTAACTTTATATAACTTTAGTAACTTCGAATCACGAAAGGTGTATGTAACAAATAAGGCTAGTTACAAAAACCGTCTTTGTTTTAATTAAATATAAAGTAAATGTAATTATAAATTACACGTTAAGCTTTAGTTTTTTTTTATCTTTTACCGTTCCAATTTTTCTTACTTTATATATTTAGAGATTTTTTTTTGTTAAAAGAGCTTTTTCGTTAAAGTATAGTTCGCCGTCGGTCGCATCATATTTCGAAGCGAATTACTATTTATTACATGACATTAAAATTCAGTTCTTGCGACTCGTCTCTGATTCAAACATTGAAGAGAAACGATACAATATTAGTAAAAGTATACTCTCTCTTTTTTTTTTATTTAGCCTCCGGAACTACCGTAAATTATTATTTCAGAGGATGATATTTATGAATGTAAATGAAGTGTAGTCGGATAAGAGTAAATAAGCGAGGTAATCATAAGTGTTTTTTAAATAGACCAGTCGTCCCGTCTAGCCAGTACCTTGACCCTCGGGGTTCAGGTCAGCCCAGGCGAATCCCGAAGCCAACTCACGGTTTCTCGGGGCAAGGAGACTACCCTGTAACCCGCAGAGCTCGATTCGCTTGCCATTCCTAATTTGACAGAGAGACTGGCGCCCTAGACACCCGTAGAGTTTGCTTCGGTCGCCATTCCCATCTACCCAGAGGGTTCCACTCCCTGGACCTACGCGGTTTACATTATCCTCTTGGTTCTCAGAATAGTACTGATAAATAATAATAATAATAATAATAATAGTATTCAGGCTTTATAGAAACCTGAAAAAGAAACCAATTTACAAAAGATAAAATAATATTAACTCTCCTTTTCTTTTCTAGCCTCCGGAATTACCGTAAGTTATTATTTCAGAGGATGATATTTATGAATGTAAATGAATTGTAGTCTTGTACAATCTCAGGTCGACCACTCCTGAGAAGTGTGGTTAATTGAAATCCAGCCACCAAAAAACATCGGTATCCACTATTTAGTATTCAAATCCGTATAAAAGTAACTACTTTTACTACGATTTGAACCTGAGAACTCTCGACTTTGAAATCGGCTGGTCTAGTAGTTAATGCGATGTGCGTTAACAACTAGACCAGCCCGGTGTACAGTAAAAAGAACATTATACTTCAACGATATCGTTGATACTTGAACGACCGTCAAATTATGTTGATATTATGGGGCAGATGTGACCGAGTTCAAATTTTCAGATAATACCGTTTAAGAGCGTGTAGGTACGGAATACTGAATCGGATAAAAGAGTAACGGTTTAATAAAATTAAAGTCGATTTTAATATTTAATATGTTTCAGAAACAAAAAACTTAAAGATTTTTATAATTTATTATCATCTAGCTTGATGGATAAATTGAAGTTTTTTAAATAATATAAATTAAAAAATCCCTTTTGCTACGCCGGAAAGTGGAGGTAGATTTCTTCAACGGTGCTAAGTAGGGATAAAAAAGATTTTCATCTTAAAGTTAAGAAAAACTTGAAATTTACTCAATACGACAATGGTTGCTATATTTAGCATATGAAAACCTCCATTTTACAAATTCTAGCAAAATTTTGGTCATCCTCTTCCATATGGGTCGGTATATCAAAAACATGTTTCAGATAAAAGTTTTAAGTAATGTTTAGAAGATTAACGACTACTTGTGCCTGTTAAGGGAGGTATGATTTTTTTTTTCTTCGAAACCCAATTTTTAACACCGCCTCGGTGTTTAACATCGCCACACAAGCTTCAAGTTTATGTGGCGATATCATAAAAAAAAAGAAAGGAAATTGAGAAATTACATGTTACAACAGTGCTTAATTCAAAATTTCAATATCGTACGGATAATCGTTGTTGAGTAATGAGAGATACGTACGTACATACAAACGTTACGCCGAAACTAGTTAAAATGGATTCAGGGTTGGTCAAAATGGATATTTCCGTTGAAAATGCCGGCCTCCGTGGCGCGAGTGGTAGCGTGTTGGCCTTTCATCCGGAGGTCCCGGGTTCGAATCCCGGTCAGTCATTTCTCTTATGCTACAAATTTCCATTTCCTTATTCCACGCACACGCTTCAAGCTTATATGGCGATATCCATAAAAAAAAATAAATTGTAAACCGAAATTTTTCGCGATTACAATACTTTCATGGTACGAAGTACAAGGAAATAAGAATCGCTGATAACCAAAGTTCTGAAAGTCTTAATAATTCTTTAACGTATGTGATAAAAAAATAAACTTTATTCGAATGTTTGATTTAAAAGAATTAATCTTTAATTAAAAATGTTTGATTTTAAAGATTAATTAATAAGATTAATCTAATTAGTTAGCATTAACGGCTTTTAAATTCGTATATACATTATTCTACATCAAATGAAATTATCAATGATGCGCCCGCACACCCAAATAATCTTCTTTTTTTTTTATCGATCCTTCTAAAAGATGAAATTCTAATGAATTATATTTTGTCATCGATAAAAATAGATTTGAATCATCTGAATCGAAACGATTATAGTTTTTATCCGACCTTGTTTATTATTAATTTTAATCGTAAGCGTAGTACTCATATTATAATAAAACTTTTAAATCGATCACGAACAACGCATTTGAGCATCTAATCTTTAATATATTACAAAATTATTCTTTTAATTAATTTGTTTTAATAAACGAAATGATGATCAATTACGGTTTAGGGAGATTATTGTCCGACCAATATCAGCGGAGTAATGAAGTAAAAGATAAGAATTTTTTGCAGTTTATTAAAGATCGGGCATATTAAGTTATTCTTGTGAGAGTCTATTTTTCAGTCCCTGACTTAACTTTTAATGTAGATAAAATTAAACAGAAGTTAACGTAGAAAATCAAAAAATAATAAAATTTTAAATTATATTTTTCAGTTAATATTAAATAATCACATGTTTCATCAAATCTATTACGTGTACACATTTATAATAATGCCTATTAAATTGCATATACACATTTTTAAAAGTAGATGCAATTTTATTTCACTATTAACTTCTGATTTTTTTATTTATTTTTTAATTGTTATTATTGAATTATTATTTATTGTAAAACTTTTTTACAGTCATGTGTTAATAATTATTAATAAATCTACATATTTAAATTAAAAAAAAAAGGTAAAAAAAAATTAATTAAAATAAAAGAAACAAGTATGACTCATAAAATTTAGTGTAATCTTGTACAACCTCAGGCCCACCACAACAATACGCGGATATAAACTAGCCAGTCTCTTGGGATCACTAAATATGCTTACCTTAAATTCGCCAGGCGCCAAAACATTTGTGGGTAGAGGTTCTGGTTCTGTCGTTGATATATCTGTGGTATCAGACAGACTTTTAACAAGAACGGTAGGATGGGGTGTATTTGAGGAGATTTGTTAACTGTCGGGATCACATTCAGGCGGTTTGAACTTCCAACTGGCTGGGATCCCCAGATGGAAGCCGAGTGATATACAAATCCAATCCTTTGTAGAGGCAGTAATAAGCAGAACTAGAATTACACAAGACTGGAATCCGGATGACTTCCTTACAACACTAGCAGAGGAAAATAAACGGATTGCACCAAGAATAGCTGACAAAAAAAAGGAAAGTGTATTGGTGGAATGAAGAAATCGCTGAACTCCGCGCGTTGACTATACAAGCGGGAAGCTGCCTACAAAGAACTAGAAGCGATCATCAAGAAGAGGAGATCCAAGACGAATTGTATTATAAAGAGGTCAGGAAAAAATACTTTGCCACGATAAAGACATAAAAACGCGCCTCCTGGAAAAAGCTTATCGAAGATCTTAATGATGATCCATGAGGGAGGGCGTATCGTATTGTTATGAAAAGATTTCGTGCGCCCCTCCCCCCTCTATCGGAGTATCAGGCTAAATACACCGTAGAAGACCTATTCCGAACTGTTGAAGTCGAACAGACTGATCTACATCATGAGGATGGAAGGCGGTTTACTATTAACGAACTTCATATAGCGGCATCCAGAACTAGTAGTTGGAAGACCCCGGGCCCAGACGGTGTATTGAGGAGAGTATTGAAGGGTCTAAATAAACGAAATCCCTGGCTGATGCTGGACGCCGTCAATAAGGCAATGGAAAACGGACACTTTCCCTCGTCCTGGAAGAAAGGAAAATTATTGTTAATTCCTAAGATCAGAAGGACTGATGAGAGACCGACTTTTTGTCCAATATGTCTTCTGCCTGCTATTGGTAAAATCTATGAAAGATTAGTTTTTAGTAGACTATGGAATGAGTTACAAGAGGCTGGAGGTTTCTCCCCTGCAAAATACGGGTTCATCCCTGGAAGATCAACGATAGATGACCTCAAACGGGTTCGCACATGGATCGAGGACCGTAGGTCGGGCTCCTGGAGGACCAGAAGGATCCTCCTGATTGTCCTCCTGGACGTCCGAAACGCTTTTGGAAGCGTGCCATGGGAGACAATTATGGATGCTCTGAAGGGACACAATATTTGCCCATATCTGTTAACCACGATAAGAGATTATCTGTACGATAGAGAGCTGGTCGCTGTGACGGAGGGAGGGGAACTGACCTTTAGGATGTTTGGTGGTGTTCCCCAGGGATCGGTCCTGAGCTCCTTCCTCTGGAACGCCGTCTTTGACGGTGTTGTTCTTAGGCTTCAGTTTGAAGGTAATGTCTCGTTAATAGCACACGCCGATGATTTAGCAGTCACACGGAAGAAGAAGTTATGAATAGTGCTAATCTGGCTGTAGATAGAATTAGCGGCTGGCTACAAAACAGAGGCCTCTCATTAGCGCCCGAGAAAACTAAAATAACGATTATAACGGGAAGAAGAAAGATGAAGAGAATCACTATAAGAGTTGATGATGTTCAAGTAGAGACAAGTCCCCACATTAAATATTTGGGAATCTGGTTCTCCGAATCAGAAAATTTTAGTTATCATGTTTTGGAGTAAGTTAAGAAGGCAGAGAAAATATATGGATCCTTGATTCGCCTGATGGGGAACATGTGGGGGCCAAGACCAGCTAAAAGAAAACTGCAGTTCGCTGCTGTGACGTCGGTTCTCCTCTACGCGGTGCCGGCGTGGAGGTTGGCCTTCGACATTAAAAAGAATATTAGAAAGTTTGAAGCAATTCAACGTAGGGCTAACCTTAGGATTATTAGTGCGTACAGGACAGTCTCGACCATGGCAGCGGGTGTCCTAGCAGGAACCCCCCCCCACCCCGATAAGACTATTGGCACTACAGAGAACAAGAAGGTATGAGGGTATCCCGAAAGACCAAACAGATGCTAATAGATGAATGGCAACAACTATGGTTAGCATCTACAACGGGGGAATGGACTCGGAGACTGATCCCTGATGTCAGAACATGGCTGGGGAGAAAACACGGGGACGTGGGGTTCTTCTTTACGCAGTTCCTCTCCGGCTATGATGAGTTTGGTATCTACTTATATAAATTTAAGAAGCGAGACTTTCAAAATTGTCTATATTGCACTGAATTATATTCTCAACTTCGTACATTCTTTCATTGTCCGAAGTTTAATCATTTGAAGAGAGAAGCTAGATTAGAAGAACTCACGGTAGAAAAAATAATGCCAATACATGCTTGAAAGCATTAACACTGTTTGAAAGTGGATCAATTGATTACGACTATTTTAAAAACAAAAGCAGTAGATTACTCCGAATGGATGAGGGATCTATAAAAAAAAAAAAAAAAGGAATAAATAAATATAAAAAGATAAGATTCAGACCCGGCGGGCCGACTTTTTTTTTTTCCCCCTCCCCTGGGTCGAACCTCCAATGAAGTATGGCACAACCCAGGAGAGGAGTAAACTCGCACTAGTGAGATTCTAGAGCGTGGAATACTGGGATTACCAGGAAAGAATCATGGTTTCATCTTTATTTATTAAATTAATATTTTTTGTTTACTGTGCAGGGAGGGCACATCCTCCACTGCTTAAGCCTCGAAGGGCCGGGGCTGGGTCGTAGACTCCTATTCTCTCTTCTTACGATCTGGATCTGGTTCTTAACTTATTCCTCTGTTCTCGCCGTCCGATTGTATGTGTTCGTGTGAATGTGTCCGCAAGTGTGTGTTCACGCCGAGGGTTCGGGAGTTCCCGTGCATCATCATCGCCGCCCATCCCCGCAAGCAGAGACGCGCGACGATTCGGCAGGAGGCTATTCCTCCCCCCGTCTCCTCCGCTCCGTGTGTGTGTGTATGTGCACCTGTCAAAGGTTTGAGAGTTCTTGTGCGTCATCACCGCCACCTATCCCCGCATGCAGGGACGAACGGCGACTCAGCAGAAGGCTGTCCCTCCCCTCCGACCCGCTGTGTCTGTCTCTCCAAGCACTGCTGAAAACATAGCCTAATAAGTCAGTCGCCTGTCTTCATCCTCCTTATGTTGAATCACAAGTCTGACGTATTCATCGATCTTGGTCCAGTTTCCAGTGGACGCCAGGATATATGGGACCAGTTCCTCCGGCGTGACGTCTTCAATGCCGATCATCCATCTCCTGCTGATCCATCTGGGGCACCGGAAAAAGAAGTGTTCCGGGGTGTCGTCAGCATCACAGTAAACACACTGCGGGGAATCACGTCGTCTGAAACGGTGCAGGTACTTGTTATTACAACCGTGCCCTGTCAACATTTTGGGTAATGAAGTACCCAAATTCGCCATGTTGTCTCTCCGGCCACTTCTTTAAATCAACTAGGCGTTTGGTCCAGCTAGCAGTAGCGCCAACGCAACGATAGAAATCTCGACTTCAAAGTCAGCTGATTTGCAATGTCGTATTAACCACTATACCAGCCTGGTGGGCTTCCCGTAAGATCCAGATATTTCATTAATTAAAATTTTATTTGACTATAATTCTGGAACCTATGAAAAGTACTATTTATGATATATCGTTGAAAGATTCTCAATGAGGGGTTATTGCTGCAGTTAAGAAAAAGTCAAAATCCAAAGAAAATATGGATTTTGGCCTGTTTTTTTTAGACACTTTTGGTTCAATCGATTGTAGTCAAAAGGGGAGATACATACCTAGATGTTACAACAGTCCTAAATCCAAAATTTCAACATTCTACCGTTCTACCATTCTACTGTTTTATATGAGATACGTACGTAGTGATGTCACGCCGAAACTAGTTAAAGTGGATTCAGGGATGGTCAAAATGGATATTTTCTTGAAATCTGAAAGCCGAAATTTTTCCGGATTACACTCCCGCTTTCTTGCACTTGGTACAAGGAAGTAAAAATAAAACGTAGTTTTAAATGAGGCTTCAGGACTAAAACTATTATATACACGAACTGAAAAAAAGTAAATTAAAACATCCAATAAATAAAAAAATATCTCGATAAAATACATTTCGTTTTGAAGAAAAGCTTTACTTGAATCTTATTTTAGATATTTAAAATGGTGTATTAAATTTTTGTGCAAGGAAGTATACATTGTAATCGCGAAAAATTCGGTTTTCAGATCTGAATGGAAATATTCATTTTGACCATCTCTGTAACCATTTTAATTAGTTTCGGCGTGACATCTGCTCGTACATATCACGTATAACTCGAAAAACGATTAGCCGTAGAATATTAAAATTTAGGATTTAGGACTGCTCTAACATCTAGTTGTGCACCTTCCCTTTTGATTGCAATCGACTGAACCAAAAATGTCCAAAAAAGGCCAAAACAAAATTTGGACTTTTGCTTAACTGCAGTAATAAGCCCTTATTTATAGCTTTTCAATGATATATCTTTTTTTTTAATCTCCGGAACCACAATTAAGTATTATCTTCAGAGGAATAAGATGAATGAATTGTAGCGTGTGTGAAAAATGCCATGCCTGACCGGGATTCGAACTCGGAACCTACTGATGAAAGGCCGAGACGTTACCACTCGGCCACGGAGGTCGGCAATGATATATCATAAGTGGTACTTATTTTTATTTTTCCAGAGTTATAGCCAAATAAAATTTTTCTAGTTTAATTTATCTTTAATTTTATCTAAATTAAAATTGAGTACTGATGACTGAAAAATAGATCCATAACAACATAACAACATGTACACTGAGGAATGCAAACCTGATCTTTAATAAATTGCAAAATCTCTTATCTTTTTGTTCATTACTCCTCTGATAACGTCGGAAGAGATTCTCCTAAGTCAGAGTCGATCATCATTTCGTTTATTTGTTTTTTGTTGCCGATCATTTAATTGTTCTTAGATTTGATATAATTATTCTGATCTTAATTTGTGTACGCGTTCTCTAGTTTGCAAATTTTATTTTTCTTTATATTTATCATCTTCTCCTGATCTTTTTATTCTTTCTTTGGTTTTTAACATTTTCTTCCACTTTATTTTTATAATCTTCTCACTTTCAAATCAAATAAGTTAAAATGAAGTGCAGCAAAAAATGTGTAATTATAATTCAATAACAACAATAAAAAAAAAATCAGAAGTTATTAGTGAAATAAAATGTTTTGGATTTTTAAAAATGTGTGTATGTAATTTAATAGGCATCATTTAATATGTGTATATATAATAAATTTGGTCAAACGTCTAATTATTTAATATTAATTGAAAATTTTAATTTAGAATCGTAGTATTTTTGAATTTTCGTACAAGGAAGTCATCATATGGTGTCCACATCAGATTTTTTTAAATCGCTTAGTGGGATGTAAGCGATCCGAAGAGATAGGGCATTCGGAAAATTGGCGTTTGAATAATTGGTGCGATATGTAACGATCGGAATAAAGGATTTATTATTTATTTATATTTTATTATCCGCTGAACTATTATATTTCTCATCGTTATGTCGCAGAAATCGGTGTATTCAATACAAATAGAATCTAATCTTTTATATTGTCTCTTACTGTTCAATTTTTATTTGAGATTCGCCCCGGCTTCTTACATAATATGAAGTTTATGCTTAATTATTATAAATATAAAAATCAGTAGGCCTTTTCGGTATGAAATATTATGTAATTTGATCAGTCCAGAGATAGGCTACAATAATGTTGTTTTCCGGTAGACAAACCATGCGTGCATGCGTGATGTGGAACAAAATATGGTGAAAGCTAAACAAATAAAAAAAATGTATCATATATATATATATATAATGTATATATATATATATATATATATATATATATATATATAGACACACACATAATTTCATTCTATAACACAGGTCAAAAAAATAATAATTTGGAAGTGAGATAAAAGTAGGTAACCCACTGGGCTGGTTTAGTGGTTAACGCGACTTCGCAAATCAGCTGATTTCAAAATCAAAGAGAAGTAAGGTTCAAATCCTAGTAAAGGTAGGTACTTTTATACAGATTTAAATACTAGATCGTATATACCTTTGTTCTTTGGTAGTTGGGTTTCAATGAACCACACTTCTCAGGAGTGGTGGACCTTTCCCCCCTCCTGCTACCCTGGACCGGAGGGTCTTTTGCCTCTAACGGGCCTCCCCGTCCACCGGCTGTATGTCCGGTATGACAGGTCGGCCCGCCGGGTCTAGATCTTTTTTTTTTTTTGCCTTGCCTCTAACTGGAGTGACTGGATTCAACTATTCCGTTTCCGGGCCCCGCCCCCTCCGCCGGGTCTCGGTCTTACGTTTTGTTGGCCACTCTAATGGTGAGTGCCCATACGGATATGAGCACCCCCACCGGTCTAGGTCTTTTGTTTTTTCGACCCAGGGGGTCATGAGTCGCCTGCTTCCTCACCGACGTCCATCCGCGCGAACGCGGACGAACGCCAGCTCCACAGGAGGCTGCCTCTTCCTCCCGTGTCATCTTTAAGTAGTTGGTTACGTTTCCCATTCCCGGAATTCTCTACCTTTGGTAATTAGTGTTTCCTTGATCCATTTCTCAGCATTTTCCCATTCTTTTGGGTCTCTGATCATGTATCGTTTCCGGTGTTATTACTTCCATGTTGAATCTTCCCTTGGTAACTTCCCAGTGTGCGCACTAGAAGAAAATATGATAGGGAGTATCCTGCAGTCCACAATACACACCGTTCTGCCACTGTCTCGTGCCGAAACGATACAGGTACACACCAAAGTCTTCGTGGCCAGAGAGGAATTGGGCAAGGTGATAACCCACCTCCCCGTGCCCCCTCTCCAACCACGGTTTCAACCTGGGGATGAGGCGTCGGGTACAGGTCGCCGTCCTCGTCTCCTCCCAGAGTTCTTGCCATTCTTGATTTAAGAGTACTGCTGCTTCTCTTCTCAGAATCCTTTCGTAAGTTCTAGTCCGTTGTCGGGCTATCAATTGTATTGGGGGTACCCCTGCAAGCACCCCCACCGCTGCTGTGGATACCGTGCCGTAGGCATTTATGATTTTGATTCCTGCTCCACGTTGAATCGACAGCAGGCTTCTGGTGTTATTTTTTCTTGTCATAGCCGAAGACCACGCCGGTACCGCGTATAGCTGCACCGCCGTGGCAGCGGCCAAGAGAAATCTTCTCTTAGAGGCCTTCGGTCCTCTACTCGCACTCATTAGTTTCACAAGTGTTCTGATGACGCCTTCTGCCTTTTTCGAAACTTCCCGAATGTGATCATTGAATACTTTTGATTTTTCAAACCACAGACCCAAGTATTTCAAGGAGTGGTGGACCTGAGATTATACAAGACTACATTTAAATTCATATATATCATCCTCTGAAGTAATACCTTACGGTAGTTCCGGAGGCTAAACACAAAGAAATAAAAGTAGCTTAATGAGAGTGTATTTTTTTATGCTGAATCATAATTTGAAATTAGTTTTTCTTCATCACCCTCAGATTTTTAGTTTTTTTCTGGAGATGAAGGAATGCCATTTACGCACGCCACAACGGGTGTGTAGGGCTAGGACCCAGGACGCTGTCCGTCCCGGGCTAGCTAACAGGCTCTGCCAAATTGTTTTTAGGCATAATATAACCTGCCCCATAACCTCTTCCCTCACAGGACTTTTCCGCCCCGAGACCAGACCCACAATTAAGCATAAATCACTTTCGGGGGAAGGTTCAAAATTCTTGCTTTTGGACTACGTTCTTTTCTTAATCGATGTTCCGATTAGCTATCTTCTCCCTGTTAACATAGAAAAACATAAAATCTTCGCTCTCTCATTCATGCTTCTCACTCACTCACACACCCATCCGCATTTTTTTTTTATTTCTTCTTCTGGTGTTCTATTTATAAACATCCCTCTTACTCACACAGCATTCTACCATTCACTCTCCCTCCTCACACATCCATCCTTTTTTTGTGTGTAAGCTTAGGTGTGTGTATGTATATGTGAGTCTGTGTGTGTGTGGTTTTTTTAAAGATTTTTTGTTATCCTTTAAAATATTGAGAAACTTCTTCAATAATAGAGTACAATAATAATTATTAAATATAAATTCCTATCTTTATTTTGCAGACATTTACGTTTATCTTAATTTCTGTTTTCTGTGAATTCTTCTCTTTTTATCATCCAGCAGTAGTCGCTCATCATAGATTCGACCCATCTCTTTTTCGGTTTTTGTGTAGATGTGGTAAAATAATACGATCTGCTTCGAGGACGGAAATAATGACAACATTTTTCTTTCCTTCTCAATGAAGTGTAGTCTTGTACAATCTCAAATAGACCACTGCTGAGAATTGAACACCGGTATCCAAGAAGTAAAATTCAAATCCGTATAAAAGTAACTAACTACCTTACAAGGATTTGAACCTTACAACTCTTATTCATCCCTTCTGCCTTGATAATGTTGTTCCATCTGCGATATATCTTGGTGGAACCTTTCTTCTTGTTCGTCGTTGATAATCACAGGAATTGTTGTCAGCCGATCATGGTTTTCAGATATTTTGTTGCTAATAAAACCAGTAACGACATCTTTGAATGATTTCCAAGTTGTTAGTTCTTTAGGATTCAGTTTGTTATCAAGTATATATTTTCACTAATTTTTTTTTCCTTATTTGTGGCCCGATGAATATTCCCTCTTTTAATGTGGCTTCACTGAATCGTGAAAAAATTTCAACTAAATATTTAAAGCCGTCTCCATATTTATCTAATGTTTTTACAAAATTCTTCATCAGGTCTAGTTTTTTGTGTAGATGTTGTAAAATAATAGATCTCCTTCGTCGACGGGAATAGTGACAACATTTTTATTTCCTGGGGTAAGCTTTCTTCTTTTTTTCTATTCTTTAACTGCGTAGTGTGTATGTGTAGCCTGAATTTCACTCAAACACAAGAAACACGTATATTTTTTAAACCTACTCTGGAGACTGAGAAAAAGCCCAGATGAACAGTCGTGACGAATCATCGCTTTCAGGTGAGCGATGATTCGTCACGACTGTTCATCTTACTTAATAGTTTTTAAAATTTTTGACATACTTCCATACGTTTGTTTCATTTCTACAGTATGCGGTACCGATATAGAAGAAAGCTTTTTCAAATTGTGCAACAACACTTGTCGTTGATGAACAAACGTCGACCATGAATAACAAATTCAATGTCCATTTCAAATATTAGCCCCCAAACATCGCGGCAGGAATAAATTGAACCATCTGTTCTGAAGTATTTCAGTAAATACTGAGTTCGTTTCGATTTCTGTATACTGAAATTTTAGTACCATTGTTTAATAAATTTCAGTCTTTAGGACTTGAATCTAGTAGTTCTGCGTTTCGACAAAGTACAAGTCACGAATTAGTTCGCTGGGTTCTGCTTGTGTGATGAGGTGAAGTTAAGTATTTTTTTCTTTTTTTTCTTCTCCCCTCCCCTGGGTTGGACCTCCAATAAAATATGGTACAACCCAGGAGAGGAGCATCTCACTCTAGTGATAGCCTAGAGTGCGGAACAAGGAAAAACCGGAAAGGTTTCTATCTTTATTAATCAAATCTTTCTTTTACTCGTCGAGAAATCTTTCTTTTGTTTTCTTTTACTTATTGGGAATCTTTTTTTTATTTTCTTTTGTTTATCGGGGAAGGCAAAGCTTCCCTTATTTTGGCCCCAAGGAGCCGGGACGGGGTTAGGTCTCTTCCACTCTCTTCACCACTTATTTGTTTGTGTATGTGTCAATTTCTATTAAAGGGGGCGTTCTTTTCAAAATTGTCATTACCGGCGCACGGGCGCCCTGAAACGAACCCCGCGCACAC
>JAAAKQ030130948.1:0-54772 GCA_010016005.3 Zanna intricata | reverse complement strand
ATATATGATAATTATTCGGGGTGCGCCTACCCATTAGTAAATATATGACAAGTGAGCTGTAGGACACGCAAGCAGGTTGGGTTGTGCGCCAGGCTTTGACCGCTCATGCATTTTAGTTCAGCTCTAGGAGCTTTGATAAATGGTAGCATGAAATCGATTTTAGGTACAAGTAGTCCTTCGTGGCACAGACATTCGGTCTTATGCTCTAGGGCGACCGAATGGGGTGGTGGCTGGAGAAATGCCAGCGAACCAAATCCCTTAGTGAATGTTTTAATGAGTAAAGTTGTTATAGGTCAAAATTGGGTTGCTGCAAGCAGCATTTATTAGCGGGAATCTTTTCTCCTATCGAATTTGTCGATGCGTATATGACATTCAGTCACATGGGTATTTAGATTGATTAGGATAGGAGCGGAGTTTTGTGCTTCCGCGTTGTGGTTATTTAGCTCTAGGGCTACTTGTAGGTCGACCTAAGCCTACGGCAACGGCGATCGCTGCTGAAGTATTTTACTCTGATGCTAAATGTCGACCGCGGCATTTGCATCGGGGGCATCCCGACTGAGGCCTGGCTGATGACTGAGATATGTAATCAGTACGAAGGTCATTCAGACGACTCCCGGTAAAGCCCTTCTGGGCTAGGAACGGCAGGGCTGGTGTGGCGGCAGGAATCGTCACTTGGTGGGTGTTTCCCCTACGGGGGTTGGGATGCGATCAAGATTGACTATCGCAGACTCATTGGTCTTCGGTTTTTTGGATAATGCATTCAACATGAAGACTCCTCGAAAATCGGGTATGATTAGTTTATATTTCGCGTACCACATCAATTCGATATTGGATAGTGGTCGCACTGGTATTCCTCTTATTGGAGACGACGACGATGACGTTTTTTTTACCACCTACTCCCGATCCAGTCATAGGGTAAGGTTTAAGGTATAACCCTTTCCCCTTGCGCTTGCTTTTCTTTTCATCATTTCTACAAGATGTTTTTTATCATTCCTTTTTGAATGTCTAGTCCTTCGTTTATTTCCTCCACAACCGCCACCGAATTTCGATTTTAGTTTCATAACGTTTGTAACGGCCAATGCAGCGGCCTTTTCAGCAACACTTGAATCCTTTCCTTTCATTCTTTCCCAAGCGCTATCGGCCAATTTACGATCGGCTGCCGCTCTGTTTTAGTTGAAGCTGTACGTATTGTATGCGATATTGTGTTCATTACAAGCGGCGTCCAACCCGGATCGCCCCTCTTTAGTAGTTTTTTTTAAATTTGTTCCCGGTCCGAAGTACTGATACCCCGCAACGTGTAATTCTCCCGGCAATAAATCGATGCCTTTGTTTACAACTTTACCGACAACGTTTTTGACACCTTTTAATGCTTTGTCACCGATATAAGATCCTAACGCTCCTGCAGCTCCCGCTGTTAGAGTTGTTAACAGTCCGCCACCTCGTTTAAGACTGATTGTTCTTTTCGACTTTCTCGTCTTACCCTTACGGACAGGACGTTTTGACTTCCTCACGCTTCCCATGTTAGAGACAATGAACATATTTACGACTGACCTCCACCACCATCCTTCTTTGTCTTATCTGAGTTTGGATCCGTGATCGGAGGACGTACCATATTTTTAGAGATCCTTCTCATCTTTGTCCAAAAGTCCCGTTAACATTTTTCGATCGAAGTGTCTGTTTGTGTGTATGTCGGTGAGAAACTTGTAAAATTTAAAGAGATGCTCATCGACGTATCCTTTATTCGCGACATCAATCGATCTTACAGGCTGCTTGGCATTCGTCATAACGCTTCCTTTGCAAATCCACGATGCCGTTTTTGGTCGACAATATCACATCTTTTATGTCACTTATTATTTTTCGTTGACCTACTTCAATATCGTCTACGTAAGACTTTGTAGCGAGATCGGAGTCTTTCTTAGGTATGCCAGCGTTAGTGATAACGCTTCTTCTAGCGTCGATTACCATATTTTCATCGAAAAGTTTTGTCCGCAAATAATTGACTGTAACGGCGTCCGTGTTTTCAACAGGATCACCGATATCACATAATCGCTTTTCTGAAAAGGAGACTCCGTTTTTGTCCGTCGGTGACGGTATGTATTTATTATTTAAATCGCTTTGCTTTACGTACATTTTCTGAACGAAACCATAAGTAATACTGTCGTCATCGTCGATGGGACTTCCCACATTGCATAGTGGTCGTTTATTAATATCAAAATTTCCGTCGGCGGTTTTGTCGAACGTTTCGACGGTACGGGTAGCGGAGGTGTATTAGCGTACGCCCCTCTGATGCGAGAACGACCGAACTTGTCTATGTTCATTTTCAGACTGATTAAAAGAGAATGTTACCTCTACCCTCTATGTATCCTCCTTCTTGCAATTCTTCTAAGATCGAAACAATTTTGTTATTATGACCGGAATGACCTGCCCGCTTGGAAGCCACTAAAAGTCTCAGACGATCGCAAAGTTCATTCGGATCTTCCCAGTACATGTACTCCATTCTAACGTTTTTCTTCGTCCTCATTAGCAGTCCCGATCCGACTATAGGACTTTCGTCGTCTTGACTTTCAGCCGATGATTGTTGATGACGAGGAAACAAGTTTTTAATAATATTATTGTACTTGAACGATTTACTGGTAATTATACGTCCGGTAGTTTGATTTTTATGCGCTTCCGTAAATTCTAATATTTTCCTGTAATTGTGTAGATCTCTATGTGTATAATGTTTAGGCGCATTCAAAAATATTTCTCCAAAAACTACTCTTCCATTTGAGAAAAATTTTCTATGCTCCTAAGTCCTTATAAATATGTGGATTTAATGCACATAGGTACGTACTGTTTATTAAAAAAAATTAATTGTTCTTACCATCTTTGTAAGATGCTTTTTGATATCAAGAAAACTAACAAAATAATTTATATTTATGGCGTAAATGGTGAACTGAAATTAAATTTTCTTGTTAAAATAATTCAGATTTAATTATATAAAATAAACTATTGCAATTATAATGTTCTAAAAAAAAATTCACAGTATTTTTTGGTAAACAAGAAATTTTTAACATGTTTTCTTACTGAATTTTATCTGTTTTCTTTTTATGGTTTTAAAAAAGCTGTAGTAATTTTTTCTCTATGAATTGTTTTCACATTTTGACTTAATATACGAAGATATTTCAACATGTTTCTGATTTACTAGAAGAAATTATCAAAAAGTAATTTAACACTTTCGAAAACTACTCATGATGTAGTTAAATTGGTTAAAAAAAATCGGTTATTTTTATTAAAAAAAAAAAAAATGGAAACGTTAATGATAACAGTCCTTCTTAACTACTGTTGAAATATATTTTACCAAAATGTCTAGTACTTTATTCTCTACGCAGACTAATACAAAAATTGTTTAATTAAAGTCTTTCAAGAAATATTCCTTAACCACTGACTAAAGAAAAAAAATATATTTCCATTACAATCATCAATTATTAAATAGCAAATTATTCTAACATTATTTAAAGAAAAGGGACATAAACTTACAGATTTTATATTTGTCTGTTCTTATTTACAGGAAGACGTGAAAATGTATTTAGTTACTTATCAATTTAGTAATGTATTAAACATCATTATCCATGCGTTTTTAATGTAGGTATAATTTAAAAATATTTTTATAAAAGTGTTTTCCAGATAGGTATATAAGTAATAAAACCTGCAATTAAAAACTAGATCCGGTAATTACCGGCCTCCTTGGCGCGAGTGGTAGCGTCTCGGCCTTTCATCAGGAGGTTTCGGGTTCGAATCCCGGTCAGGCATGGCATTTTTCACACACGCTTCAATTCATTCATTTGATCCTCTGATGATATACCTTAACGGTGGTTCTGGAGGTTAAACAAAAAAAAAGGTCAGATAATTAGCTTATTTTTAGTAGGTAATTTATCAACTAATGACCATCAAAAGTTAAACTTAAGCTATTAAACATTTTATCTAAATATATGTCTTTAGTTACTCATAAATCGATAGGATATGAAATGGCAACATAAAATTTAAAAAAATGATAATATTTTTATTATTTCTAATATTTGGTAACTTATCTTGGTGGAACAGGTAGTGTTTATCTTCCCTGTGCAGAACTGGCCGCAAGAACAAAAGGCTGCTAGTTCAAGGGGTGGGGTAGAGAGCGGACCTCATGCCGCCAGCGGCTGTTGAGAAAGTTCTCCTTTTTAGTACTACCCAATATTTGATCAGTGGAAGAAAAGTTATAAACGAAAAAACATCCATGGAAATTCAGAGACGAGAACTTTGAAGTTTTTAAAGCAAAAAAAAAGAACAAAGGGAGGATGATTAATTAACTGCCCTAATAAATAATGAAAGGTAAATGGCAATCAAGGCTTTGAATGCTTTCCTGCAGTTAACAAGCCGGCAATCTCGCCACGCTGGGATGCAGTAATTCCTTTCTTGAAATGGAGAAAATTAGCATTCAATTTTCAAATAATTACGGAATTCCTAAATCACCGAGTTTAATCTGCTCAGATTAATCAAAAGAAAGAAAATTTCTCCTTTTTTTAATTAAAATTCGTTTAATGAAAGGAAATTAAATAAATAAATTAATAGCTTATTTTCACCGAATATAAAATACATAAATGTTTTTCTAATCGGATGTTTTAAAATTAATTTAGCCGTGTTTTATTTTTCCATAAATTCAATTGAAAAGGAAAATAATACAAAATAAACCGTCGTATGTAAATTATTGCCATGTGAAAATAAGTTACTTTTACAACTGCTAGGCAAATGTTCACTACGCTACCATCCGCGAAATTTATTATTTACTTTATTAATGGAAAGTAGAAACTAAATCAATTTCGTGAAATGGTTTTTGTTCTTCTTAGGTAAGTGAATAATTTACCTCAAATTGTAAGTTTAAGTCAATCTCTGAACACTACAAATTAGGCTTTCCAAAACTTACCTAAATCACTAAACAACTGCCAGTAAAACGATTTTATAATTTTATGTTTCCAGTTTTGTTCACAATTAAAACAATTTTAAAGTAATTTTTAATACACAATATTTTCATATATATTCTGTAACAATGTTCTTAATTCTTCCTAAAGTTTTTTGTATACTTTTCTGTAATAACTTGTACAAAAATTATTGTTGTTTACAGGTCTCAAATTATAGTAAAGATTTCTTAAAATAGAATTTTCCATTCTTCTACTGCATTTAAATACGTTTATAGGAATAGATCTTTTAGTTATTACAAGACTTTTTTTGTCCACATTAAATCAAAATTATTGTTACAAACTTTAAGAAAGAACTGAATTGCTACAGATGAAGTAAAATCAGCTTCATTCAAAATTATCAAATTAGCATATAAGATGATAGAAACCTGTTAACACATACTTAAGACATACTAAGATTATGCAATTTATAAATAATAATTTTATAAATATAAAAAATCCTGTATATAAAAATTAAATCTTAAATAAATCTAAATATATTATATCTGATGATAGTTATTTATAAATTATTAATTAAAAAATAATTTTGAAAAAAATTAATTCACATGTTCTAATTACAAAGCATTACCTAAAATATATAAAATCAATACACCAACGAAATCGTTAATTGATTTTACCCTTTCACCAACGTATTTTTTAAGTAAACTTTTAGCAAATATGTTAAAAAATTTAGTAAAATTAAACAATGTATACAATTTAAAAAATAGTAACAATATTATAGATCTTTTACATGAAATTGATATAAAGAATAATACAAAAATTATATCTTTTTGGATATTTGTAATATGTACTCAAACATAAATATAACCAAATCTTTAACAATCATTTAAAATATAACATATATTTAAATACAAAATGCATAAACGAATTATTGATGCGATTAAATTATGTTGTGAATACAGTCTTTTAACAATCAATTTTACAAGAAACCATTTGGTTTAGAAATGGTTGAACCTTTATCTACAATTATTTCAGAAATATACCTACAGTTTTTAGAAGATACTTCTATAAGAAAATCTTAACCCTATATGATACTATCTTATACAAACTTTATATTGATGATACCATTATTATTTAATATGAATATGTTCAAACTGAATTAGATACAATATTAAATAAATTTTATAAAATTAATAACATAAAATTCACTATGGAAACTTAATAATTAATAATTGTTAAATTTTTTTAAACATAAAAATATACAATAAAATAAATAATAATAAAATTATAAATATTTCTTAAACCTTCTTCAAACAGCACAGTAATCAAATATATATTCATTTCAGCCTTAGTCACAAAAGATGGCTACTTTTAATGCACTATTATATAGAGCAATACATTATTAAAATATGATAAAAAGTCTTTAAATAAAAAAATTGAAATAATTAAAAATATTGCCCATACAAATGGATATGATAATAATACAATAAATAAATTTTATAAAAGAATAAATAATAAAATTAATATGTTATACAATTTAAAATTATTACCAGAAAAAACTGAAAAAAATATTTATAAAAAATGAATACACACCATATAGTAAAAAAATTAACATACCACCAGCTTATACTAAAAATAAAAAATTAATTAAATATGTTAATAATAATTATAATAAACATTAAATAAAAGTTATTCTAGTTTTAATTAACAAGGTGAAGTCTAAGTTGTAAGTATTGCAACATAATATATATCGGTATGACCAACCGTAAATTTTCTATGCGCGCAAAAGAACATATTAATTACTGAAAAATAACAAACTAGAAAATTCTAATTTTGTCAAACACATCTTAGATAATGATCACAAATACGATCAAAATACTTTTATGAAAATTTTAGAATTTCATATAATTATTTTAATAAATGTAATTTAGAAAAATTTCACATATGTAGTAAAATAAAATTTAATTAATGAACAAAAATATTTGAAAGGAGATAAATTTTTTAAATATTTTCTAAATACAGATATAAAGAGGGTAATAATCATAAACAATAAAATTATCACATTTACAACATGGTTTCCTTTAATTATAGTTTAGCCTACCAGAATTCGTTATATTATCTTCAGTACACTGTTGATAATCAGTCATGACTGTATAGTCACTTTAATTTTTGAATTATTTTAATATTTTTTTAATCTCATGATGATGGTTTAAATAAACATAAAGATCTTGAGGGATAAATTCCATCATTTTTGCTGGTAAGGTAAATAAAAGATATTTTGAATTACTTTAACACATACTTGCTAAAAAAATTAACTATTTTAAAGCATCTATATATGTGCTAGTTGAGCCGTTAATAAGTGTTGAAAATAATTTTTTATGATGAAACGAAATCAACGAAGTAAACATATGCAGTATTTGATATTACTTTCATTAAAATATAAGTAAAGCACAGTACTGAACCAGATCATCCAAAGCGCGGATCTAGATATTTTTGATCAAAGGTTAGGCATTTTTAAAAATAGATTTAAAGCCATGAAGTTACGTAAAGTTAAGAAATCGATTTTAATTACATTGAATCGCTTTAGTTTTTGATGAATTTCTTCAAAAGGATATTTTTTAAATCATATTTGACATAAATCGATTAAAGTGTTTAATAAGAAATAATAAAAAAAATAGAGAAATTGTAGAAGAAATAAATAAAGTTATTTATAAATACTTTGTAGGAGCTTAGAATAGTTTAATGTAGTTTTTTTTTAGGTTATTCACTTTCCTGTTTCCGGTTAGATAGGGTTCATTACACTAGGGATCTTCTGTTTTATTGCACCTTCTTCAATCATTGGAAGATCGTCTCGGTTCTCTCAGTTGGAAGGGTTAACTTCTTGGAGGAATGTGGAAGATGCCTATAAGGGGAAATGTGGAGGGCATCCTAAAATCATTTTTTTTTTTAATTATTATTATTACTGAGACATTAAGAAATCTCAAACAGATTATTTAAAAAGATTAATTAATTTTTTCCAGTTTAATTACCTAATGATAATGAGTTTGATGAACTTCACAGTAAAATAACTCGCTAAATATGGAAATATCACTTCATTTTTATGGTATAATTTTATATAAAACAACGAACAGTAGTGCGTCATTTTCTAACTTTGACTAGAAGGTTTACCCAAGCTGCTTTGCTACATTTTCTTTACATTTAATAAATCAGTAGAAAAATTAAAAGGGTTAATCTGCTTTTTTGTGAACTTAGGCGCATTTTAACAGATGGCATCCACCAGTGCACTAGTCACTTCAACAATCTAGTGTGTGTACTATTAACATGAAAATATTAAGTTTTAAAACTTAAATATTTTAATTTAATAAACTGAATACGGTCAATTAATGATCTTTAAATTAAAATTTCTGCATTTTAGAATCTTTGCTAAAGTTTGTTGAAACTGTTAAAATTTTATAAATAGAAAACAGTAATTTATTATTAATGTCTTTAAAAGAAAAATCGTTTTAAATGTAGATAAAATTAGAGCGAATACATGTAAATACTTGTTTATATTTATTTATTCATAATTTAAAAAATACTATTATTATTATTATTAAATATTATTTCATAATATTTTAATTCATTTGAATAGCTGGTTTTCATAACAGAAATATTTAGAGGGGTTGGCAATCACTTTACAATATTTTTTCCGCTATCTGAGATTCTGTCAGTAATGCTGGCATTATTATTGACTAAAGGTATTGATAATTAATTGAAGCGGGAAATGACATACTAAAACGTATAACTGTAAATAAAGTAATACTTAAGACATGTAACACAAAATATCGTACAAAGAACAAGTAAAAGATCAAATTTTGTTTTGTTTAGCTTAGCCTCATTTGTTAATGTGAAAAATTTACAAAACCATTTCAGCAGAAACAGTTTATCAAGTTCACTGATAAAGTAAAGGAAAAACATTCATTCCTTAATTCATCAAGTGTAGTTACTTATTATTTACGTGAATTTTTGGAAGTTTTTGGAATAGTTATTTTTTTTTTTTTTTTTTAATAGTTATAACATTTTTATATCATGAATAAGTAGTCAGATTTTATTAATTACTGCAACCGAGAACAATAAAAGCAACCCTCCTATGTAATATTAAAATTATTTACATCATACGAATAAAACACCAATGTAACTTCTATAATCGTTTATGAGGGCTGTATAAATAGCTAGACTCATACAATATAGCCAAATATCGATTCAACGGAACGAGTCGGGATGTGGTTGCCGATTTACGCTATTGACCGAAACAATGATGTCTGCTTTAATACGTATCATAATACTCTATCCATAGTGCGACGATGAATCGAGAACTGGCGTCTTCATTCTGTCCTGATTTTCGGCCCTTCACCCAGACATTAGATCCGCCTACGACATTTCGCCAACACCCCCGGTCATTCACTTACTAGTAACAAAATGGGCTAATATATATTTTAAGTATGATTTCACCATTACGTAAGGAATGTTTATGCTGTATATTTTTCTTGTGTGTAGACACGAAGATATTTTCATTCAGATTTACTGCATAACCTAAGTTAATGAAAATTTATAGTATCAATAAAGTATGAAAATGTCAAATGTAAAGCCTAAATAAAATTTAAAACTAATAGCTGATATCTGAGATTGGTGCATACAAAGATTTACGCCTTTTTTATGTTGTATGATCATTATCTGCAAATCATAAGTAGTAAATAACAAAATCAGTTTATCAAATTATTGATTAAGTTATATACAACGCTAAAAATTAATTAAAACATTCAGATCATTATAGTTTATTTGTAATTATTTTTTCTACACAAACTTTAATAAATTAAAAAACAGCTAAAACTAATTTTATCAAGATTAGAAAGATGAATCTCTACATAAACTTACTGAATTAATACGGTAACATAATCTGATTAAAAATGCTGCAAATTACACTGATTTAAACTACTCGAACACTTTTTTAATTAGAAATACTAAACACAAAAAAGCATGAAAACTAAAACTTGCAATAAAAAGCATGACTTTGCAATTATATATTCTCAGCCTGTAATCATTTTCCACTGACCTTTTTCCACTGATTTTTTCCAAGATTTTAAAAAAGTCAGGTAAGTAAATCAGAATGACAATAATTTTATAGCAATAAGTAAGAATAGCTGATATAGAAAAAATACAGCTGATGAAAGAATGGTGGCCTTAACGTACGCAGTGGTATACTAAGTTATAAAATATTCTTGTTTACTGAAGACATTACGAAATAATCATTCTCAGGCTAAAAAAGAAAATAGAAAGTGTTTTGCTCCGTAGCACGTTTATTAATAAACTATCGATACTTGAAAACAATAATGTAACACAGAGGACATGCTTCCAAAATAATTTTATCATCACTGAAATTATTTAAAACCTTTTACATAGAAAGAAATTCTACATATCTTTAACAAGACACATCATACACTAGAAACATAGAATAGCAGTAATAACCGACCTTGTAACCAGCGAATTTCATTAGCAAATCTACTTTAATTGTCAATATAATTATTGCAATTTGGTGTTTTCCTTGCGTTATTTTTATAAAAAAAAAAAAGACTAGGCTATGGTGGTTGTGGTTTTTAGGATTTGATAATTGATTCTTATGTATTTTTTAGCGCTGAATCCGAAATAACATTCATTTATTTCCATCAGGTCAGGATTTTTCGTAAATCGCAAATTTTATTTATACCGGAAGTACATTAAAATACAGATATTGTTTGTGATACCACTAAATAATTATAAATCCATATTTTACCCAACAACGTTAATAACTGCTTTAAAGTGTGAATATATTTAATTAAATTTTTAAATTCTTGATTTTCATTTGTAAATTGGCATTAAATTGTTTATTTGGTTCTCAACTTTTTTTTCCGCTATATTTAGTTAAATAATGACAGACTTTATCAATATAAAATCTGTTAGTTTTTACTTATTCTCAAGAAACAATAAGAAAATAAATAAAAACGAGTTATTAAAGTTGAATAATAGTTACAGTACTCTTGAGTAAATTTTTCATCCTCCTATATGAAAATTAATTTTTTGTGTGATTATGATTTTAATTAGTTAATTAACTTTATTCGAAAAGTCAATCCAATGATCCGAGTTTTAACGGTATTTTGAACAAAGACTAAAACTGAAATATAATTTTAGATTACAGTCATTTTAACCGAGAGATTTTTGTCGGAAATTAAAGATGTAAAGGAATATATTCTACTCTGTTTTGCTGATATATTCATCTGATAAGTCAGAGTGAAGAGAAATCAGCATTCAAATAAAAGTAAACTTAACAGAAATGTAGCCCCATCAGCGGAATGGGCTATGCTGTCGTTTGGCACGGCCTCAACCAATTAAGGCTCCAAGATCTTGCTGCATATCTAATACCTCCCGCAGATTCTTTAAAAAAAAGGAAAAAAGCTTCCACTCGAACACATAAAAAAAATGATAAGAAAGTCTTGCAAGCTGCACATTATTAGATTACAGATTTAGGTCAAGGAAAAATCTTAAGAGAAATATTTTCCATTTAACTGATGAAGAAAAAGTCGGGTAAAAATTGTTATCTGAATAGTTCAACTTATATAGTAAAACTTTTCAAAATGAATTTAAATTAGGATTGCTGTACAATAATTGAATTCATCAGGAATATGCACTCCAATTAGATTTTACTTATTCTTCTAAAAGAATGAAATATGTTTATGTAAATCCATATTTGAACAATAAATGAGAAAAATATATGATAGGGATTTTCCTCTTTTCTTTAGTTTTACAATTGAAATATATGTTGTAAAATAAAAACATGACTTTAAATATTAAAGGTGTAAATAAAGAAGTCCATTTTCACACGATTCACTAAGTAAGGTCAACCAAATTTTATGTAAATTCATTATTCATTAAATTTATTCCTTTGTCCGTCCGTAAAATAGATTGGCACTAAAAATAAATAAATTGTCACTAAATTAAATTACTATATTATAAAATTTTAATTAGATGCAACTTTAAGATTAATTTTTTTCACATTCGGATAATCTTTTTGTCAACTAAATGTATACATATCGATATTTTATTCCTAAGAATTTTTACATTCAAATCAAATATGAAGGTCAACCAGTTCATAAGACAGAACGATAAAACTTTACAAAATTTTAAGTTTAATAGGGAAAAATTAAAGTTTTCTTATTTAGTTCCGAAAAAAGCCACAGACGGAAGTAAATTTTAATGTTTTTTGTGACTTCTTAAAGTTTTATTTGTAATGTTTTATTTTTCATCTTGGCAAAGTGACAGAAATCAAAGTTTTTTTTTTATATAAGATTTTGTTTAGTTTCCAAATTAATAATAAGATTTTAACAAAATTAAATTATTTTTATTAAAAATAACTTTTTTTACGAAGTATAAGGAACCAGTGTTTCATTCTTATGCATATTTTTTTGTACGTAGGTGCTTTTGTATTACAAAATATAAAATCAGTTTAGAGGTTAAAAATAGCTATGCAAGCGAAGCGTCTCTGAATTGTACCCGAAAGATCTCCCTTTAGAACTCGAATTTCATGATGGTATCCCTAATGCACAAGAACCTGAGGTAAAGATGCTTAATTTTTGTAGGAAACTAAGACTGACTTCCAACATATAGCTTTATCCGTGAACATTAAATAAATTCAAGAAATGGAGTCGTTCAATTTGTCGCAACATAAGAATAGTAAAAAAATAAAATATTTCCTTTTGAACTTTCTTGCTTAAAGGCTTTCTTTTTAAAATCGTTAGGATTATGCATATCCTCTTGCTTAACCATTTTCTAAAACGTAATATTTTTAATAATGGTACTTCCCTTAAAGAGAATTTATTAACTACTTTTAATCTTCAAATTTCGTCATTACTTTACACAAATAAATATATTATGCATAATGTAGTTTTCACAACTCTTTTATTCTTTTTTAAGTACTCGTTTATATTAAATTAATATTTATATTTTTATGAATAGGTTTACATAGTTTGCAGCCCAAAAGTTTCAAATTATTTTTCAGTTATAAAAGTCACTTCCATTTCAAAAGCTGTACCTGAAGGGAAATTAAGAGCGACTTAAAAACTCCATTATCGCTTTCAGATATTTCATGCAGTTTTGTATGAGGCCATATTAACAACATTAAGAATAGGATTCGAAGTAAGAATAGGATGCCGATTGAACAATTGTTTATTTTAAACCGAGTTTAAGATCTCTCGCCAACATCCCTATGAAATTTTGATAGTGTTTAATTCAAACAAATTCTTTTTAGAAGACGGTTTTTACTAGCTACTCTTCGCGAATTTCTATCTTTATTAGGGCAGATAACAAACATATTGGTATTCTTCAATTTTTAGACAGCTGGGAATGTTTTTGTAAATAAATTTCATAAAATTTATGATTTAATTTAGTAAAGGTAATATTAAAACATTACCTTTACTTACACACTTTGGTATATTATTATGGTACATTATTAGATAATAGTACTTTATAACACATTAGGAATGGTAAATAAATTATTTACCCACAAAATTAATTCCAATGTAGACTGATGACGATTGAAAAGAGATTGTTTGATGATAATTTGTTTAAGTTATTCATATATTGCAATCCTGCAGGAAGCTGTAGAACTTATT
Source organism: Zanna intricata (assembly GCA_010016005.3). Lineage (NCBI taxonomy): Eukaryota > Metazoa > Arthropoda > Insecta > Hemiptera > Fulgoridae > Zanna > Zanna intricata. The sequence goes on along the minus strand of JAAAKQ030130948.1, from coordinate 41,157 downwards.
ATATTAAATTCTATTAAATTTTCATAAAAGATAGAGTTAGTAGATAAGCAATAGCCATTCCTGTCTAACTAAATTAAAATCTTGCCTAAATGGAAAATTAGTAGTAATTCCACTATAATTAAGTTAAACTTTTCACTAATTTTAATAATCAAACTGTTTAATTTAAGAGTAACGACCATATAAAATATTTAAAATCTTATTTTCTAAATTTAAAATAGACTTTGACACTTTTCGTAATTTTTCGTCAATAATAGATAGAGAACTAAACTTTGTGGAGATTCAAGTTGTCACTTTGACTTCTCTTCAGTACATAACAGAGTTATTTGTATTAACATTTAAGAATGAAGATTTAATGAATATGTGTTAAGTAAACGTTAAACAGACTCAAATAAGTTATTAATTTTTAGGGTTTAACTCTGTGACATAAATCATCCTTATTTCCTAGAGTTATGTAGCTGTTTATTGTTCCAAAGTTAAAACATACTGCAAGGTTCACATTAGGAATAGAAAAGAAATGTCTGTAAAACTGAAAGCTCAACAAATGAAATCATTTTATACCCAAAATTTACATTGATTCATTCAAGATTTTATTTCAACATAAATAAAATTATATTTGATTTCCATTGTGCTCTAATATTTTCACTAGTAATTTTAAGTAGCGAGTTGTTTTAAATAAGTTGAATTTTATTGACAGAATTCAATGAAGATTATAATTTACTACCCTGAATTAATTAATCTGGATGTTCTTCGTACAGCATTACGTATTCCAGTTTTTAAAAGAATTACACTAATACCACATCATATAGGAAAGTAATTCTTTAAATCCGACTTCATTATTTTTCCAGTAACGTTAAGTAAACAGGGCATAAATTCATTTGAAAAGAATTTTAACGTGTCTAGCAGGGTGTTAGTAAGGTGATTTATTTTCCTTCCAGTACATGTAAGATGTTAAATTACAAAAGAACAGAAGATCAAGGGGAATGGACTTGCAATCTTGATAAGAACGAGCGGGGGCGTCAGGCAGCAAGCGTCATATATAGTTACCGAGGGAATAGCCAATGAATAATATATTTATTTTGTTAGGGAGCGTGTCACAATTATGTTCTACCTTTCCATTCCCTACCACAGTATAAATAAGTGATCGTACAAATCACAACTGCCTCGCGGTTAATACAGTTTCTTTCGTTCAACGTAACAAGTAAAAATGGCATTGACCATAATTTTATAAAGAAAAAAGCGTTTCTTATTCAGAACTATTTCCTAAATTTTTAATACTAATGTTAGTAATAAGTAAACATTTTCAAGAGTGCACATTAAAAAGATCAGTGAAACGAGCTCAATAATTTTTACAGATAATCCGACGATAACGTTTTACATAATATTAGAGGTCTCATTATTATATTAATAAAATTATAATTTAAAATTCATGTAATCAAATACTGCCTCTTAAATTGTTATCTTTTTAATCAAACATTTTTATCAAAAAAATATTGTTCATTTACTATAAGAATTAACCTCATTGTACATAACTAACAACTACTACTTTCCTACGTAAAATTCAAATTATTTATTTATTTTCATTTGAATGTTTAATTTAGACTAATTTTTACGCAAATAAGAGAACTCTTCTATAAATCTCAAGAAGCTCAAATATTATCAGAATTATATAATTCTATCAATTTTTTTTTGTACTGATTGGGTATTAAAAAAACAAAAAGAAACTGCTTTTTTATGTAAGTTTTGTTTAAAATATACTTTGAAGAACAATATTTGCAATACTTAATAATCTTTATGAACTTTTAATTAACTCAACTAAGATTATAGTTAATAAGCGTGTATCGTAAGAATAAATACTATAAGGGTATAATATAAACTCTTACATATATAAGAGTTTATATTATAAACTCTTACATAGTACACAAATATACTATTTGTATAAGAAGAAAAAAATTTATTAATTATATTATTAAACTCAGGATAGTGTGTTAAACCATTATTATTATTAATTGAATTTTTCTATTTCAAAAAAGGTTGTTAAGTTCTAATATGTTATGGTTTTTTAAAGATTTTTTGGATGTTCAGTTCTTTTTCCTAGTTTTATCTGATGGGTTTTGAATCCAACCTCCTCAGGTTTGAGCTTATAAAATATTTAAATTTGTAACCTGTAAGCTATTAAATTAAAGTAACCATTATTAATACTTTATTAAATTTATAGTCCAAGCCAAAAATATTTGATTCTAGTTGTGTAAAAGTTTAGAAACAAAACATGTTTTTATTGAATTAAAGATACTGATTCAAATTTTACTTTTGATCACAGTAATTATTTATCTCTAACAATTATGGCTAAAATGCCTTGGAAAATAATTTTCTTAGTTGTCCAAATGGTCCTATTAAAGAGTGCGTAACACATCAATTACAGATAAACTAAAAGTTGGGTTTTATTTCAAATAGTTTTATCTTTTTCCTAAAAAAGTAATTACAAAAGAATGTACACCGTTAGGATGCTGAAACCGTTAACGTTAACACCGTAATTTCCTACTCTTACAAATATGATTAGCAACAACAGAAACTATTCTGAAACTGAATTATAATTGTTAACACATTTGTGTTAAGTTTAATTGATTAATTTATTGCAGCCGATTACGTAATTCCTTTTACCTCATGTTTATTGTTTTTCTTGGTAGACGCGACGATGAGTTCGCGCGTGTCTTAGCGTGTGCTCGCTTCTTTGTTTTATGGCGCTTTTTTCTTCAGTCGGGATTTAACCACCATGTGAAAAACACTTTATCTCGACTCAACTTGGATCCATTCTTCACTATCTTTATTCATCTCTTCTTCTCTATTAATTGTGTATAATTTAGTAAAGTGTATAATTTATTCAAATGTTTAATTTTTTCAAATATAATTAAGTTTTTTTTTTATTCTTTGTGAACAGTCGCTCCGCTATGTAAGTAATCATTTTTATCAATTTTCGCCAAAGTGGATCAAGTTTTTTATGTTTAATTTCTCACCAAAAAATAGTAGCTCTAATGTTTTAAATGAATTTTAATCTTCAGGGTATTTTACCTCATATTTTATCAATTGAAAAGACTGCAAAATTAGTCACTCGGAACTTATTCAATGAACACCTTCTTTAATATAATTTAATAACCTATTTGATTTTATTTTATAATTTTGTTGCTGATATATAAACTTAGTCGAGCCTACGGTTTGTCTCGAAAATACTTTAAAATATGGTGAAAAAGCTCAAGTCCACTATATATATATTAATTTAAAAAACTTTGTTATTTAAAAAGTATACACTTTGTTTTTTTATTAGTCAGTTTGATTGTTCTTCTATATAATGATTATTCAGTAATTTTTCTTTCTAAATTCTTTTTTTTAAATTACTGTTTTGTTTCTTCCAAATTTTAATTAATTTCAATTATAATATTAAAATTAGGTAATAATATTACACCGTTAACTTCTTTTTTTTTTCTTTTTTTTTTTGTAAATGTCATATTAGTTTTCAAAATTCACTACACCTTTATCAAAATAATAATAATTTATACATTTTCTTATTTTTCTAAATTTGTCTATTCAAAATTTAAACTTAATTATTGTTTTAGTCTCTTTATTCTAAATTTAATCTCATTATACAGTTTTTCTTATACCAGAGCATTTATTTATTTTATTTTAAATTACCTAATTATCCTCGCACGGCTTGTAGTTAGCTATTGCACTAACATAACATTCAAGAATTGTTTATCCTAACTTGGAAATGATTATTGGAGTTTAAAATTTTACCAATAAGCAGTATTTGTTTTATTTCATTATTACTCTCTTGATAAAATATACTGAAGAGCTGTTCGCTAACTAACTGAAACACACGGCTGGTGTTCATATAGATAAATAAACAAGAAAAGAAACCAAAATTTTCTTGTAAAAACGGGACGAAGTTTAAAACCAGCATCCTACAGGTCGAGCAATGAGAAGCGGTTAAGAAGTTAAGGAATGGAGAACAGGATTGGCTGAAAGAGAAGAGATAAGAGAAAGAGAGTGATTCAGAAGGAAGGTAAGAAGAGGAAGTTATGATAAGAGTGAGGCCGGCAAGTAGATTAGCGCACGTAGCGCCGCGGGCCGCGCAGTCGAGATGCTGTTTCATCTAATTCGATTGCACACTGTATGTGATGTTTGTGTTCGACTCGGCCTCTAACTCGATTACAACAAGACAAGTCGGTTGGAGTCAATAATGCATCTAGAGCCGCAGGCCGAAACCAATCCCCATTACTACTTAGAAACCCTGCCCACCTCTCAACAAATGCGGCTGCGGGCGCTTAGACCATGCTGAATTCTTACTTCTTTTTGTTAAAGGCTAAAATTACTAGAACAAAATCAGATACTGCTACATAAATCCACATCCATTAAAAGAGAAAAAACCCAACCCCAAACCAAAAAAACACAAACACTCTTGGACCAATGTTTCTTGTTTCACAATTAATCAAGAAATGATACATTATATGAAACATTTATTTCCCATGAAATAACAACATAGATAGAATTTGATTGACCTTCTACACCTTAAATCTCAATCTAGAAGGTTTCATATTCATACGTCTTTCTTAGAGAGCAAAAAACATACTTCAGTATTATATGTGTTAAACCACATTTAAGTAAGTAAACCCTTTTGTGTATCAGTCGTGATAAAGAAAACGAGCTTAATCTCATATTGTTAGAAAATGGACGACCTAAATTTTCCACTGGATTATTTTTTTCATTTCGAATTTTTCGATAGCAAGAGTTGCACATTTTTCTAAATATTTATAAAATTAATATTTTGTGTTTATAAAATAATATATTACTAATACTCTGCATAATATAGTTTTTACAATTTCAAGAAAAAGATTAGTATTTAATCACTTAGTTAAAAAATTATCTTGCATCCTTATAGGATTGACAATTTCAACTGAATAAACATGTAATATTACAATTACTTTAGTACATTCTAAGTATTTCAAGTATATCGTAAACTTATAATTCCATATATCATATCGATCAAATAGCATACTTAAATTATTTATTTTAACAAAATAAATAACTTAAATAGATAATTAATTACAAAACTGAAACAAATGTACGATTCGTTGAATTAATTTAAGTATAGAAATAAAAAAAAGAAAACTTGTTAATTGTTACCAAACTGGAGAAAGAAAAACTTTAAAACAGCCAAATATCTTATAATGGGAGGAACATATAGATAACATATCCATATAAATTAATGTTATTTCAGAAATTTAATTTCCATTAGAATTATTTGTCAAGTATACTCAAAAGGCAAAAAAATACATTAGCATACATACGTTGTTATATAAACGATAATCATACTAAGTTTTCAGTATCTCATATTAATTTAACAATGAAAAACATAATTTTGCAATTTATAAAAACTGCACTCAAGGAGTAAGTAGTAATCAATAAAATTAAACATTTAAATTGAAGAAAATATAATTAACAGAAATTTATATTAATTAATTAACAAATTTTTTGACGTACACCTTTAAAGGATGGGAAATAATTATATTTTTACTAATAGATAAAAAAATAGCTTAGGGAATGAGTTTTCACCAAACATTTAGCTAGCCAAATGCTTCGATGCGAGTTGGAGTTATGGTACGTAATAGCGAGTAGTTTAAAAGGCAAAATATTACATTTAAAAAAATGTACTCGTTTCTAATATTTTAATCTCTTGTATTTTTAAAGAAACGGAATAGAAGCAGGAGTTTCGGTAAAGAGTGAGCAGCGACTTAATTGTATGGGATGCATACAGGTGTAGTTTCAGATGTCCCCCGGTCCGGGTCTTCTGTTAATTATTCGCATGGCAGCTCTTGATCCTACTTCAGGTGGACTAACTTTCGATTAAGGTCCTGCTAACTTTGCTCTTTACAGACACTACCACAGAAGCCTCCCAACCCCCTTCTACGGATTAAGATATTGAACGCTTTCCTCTGCAATCACCGTAGCTAATTAATCTGTTCAATTTAAATTATCTCACATACATCTTCTATTCTATTGCAAGATGAAACAAAATAAAGCAGCTTCAACATAAGCAACGCTGCTCATAGATATTTAAAGGATTTTAACTTAAACAATTAATATATTTTGTGAAAATTTGTACCTGTTGGAAAATTTAAAAATTGCATTTACAAAAAAGGTTAAATTCTCTAATAAATAAAAATATAAATTTATAAAAATACAAATATAATTTTTTTTTCTTTTCAAACATCTTATTCCAATACTGTTACTCTTCTTTATCCAGAAAAAGACAACTCATATTTTTCTTCTTTATCAATTTATTTTGAGGTATTGTAATAACAAATCTTTTAGCAAAATATTCTCTCCTAGATTTAGTGATAACAATTTTATTCAGCATATTACAAATTATTGTTTTCTGTACCAAGTAGAATTAAAACATTCATTATAATATACCGGGTATCCTAGAATTATCTGAAAAACTTTAATACTGAGTAAATAATTTATTTATTAAGATATAAAAACGGGTTGTATGAATTTAGAAACATTAAAACTGATTTTTTTTCCTGCAATCAAACACGTCCAGTGTGTAACATATCCACACCTATGAGTTCGAATGCGTAAACAATACTCTCATTAAGGTCATCAAAATTCCCAACACGAGTATTGTATACCTTATCCTTGATGATATCCCATAGGAAAAAATCATGAGAAGTTATATCCGGTGATCGAGCTGGTCAAGCAATCGATCCATCACTTCCAATTCGGGTTTTGGGAATGTGTTGTTGAGGGATTCACGTATTAATAAACCCCAGTGTGGGGGCATTCCATCTTGTATGGTTTCTGGTTGTAACTCTTAAAGCTGAGAGTAAATAAACCCTTCTATTTAATTCAGATAGATATTCGTGTTAACTACCGTTCTCGTAAAGAAAAAAGGTCCAATCACACGATCATGAAGCAGTCCGCCACAAATATTAATTTTTGGATTATCTCTATACGATCAAGTATAACATGTAAGTTCTCTAATCCTCGTATTCGAACTCTAAGTGTTAACATTTCCAAACTTTTAAAAAGAGCCTCGTCTGAGAACATAACATTTTTAAGGTAACGATTATCATTTTCAATTCTTTAAATCTTTCCATACCAGATTCCTTTCTAGCAGTGTAATCTTATTGTGTAATGTATTGAAATATTTGTAATTTATAGGGACATAATTTTAATCGTTTCTTAAAAATATTGAGAATGGTAGGTAGAGGAAGATTTAACTCGCATGCTGCACTCCAAGTTTTCTTCTCAGGACTCCGAACCAGAGACTGACGAATGGTCTACTTTTTTCATCTGATGTTTTAGGCCCTTCGTATGTCCAGCATTGTCAGTTGTTTTAAAACGATCTTACCATGAACGAATACTTGTTCTATCAGATGGATCTAAATTATACCGAGTTATAAAATTGTGTCTAACATGTGTCTGATTTTGTTTCAGTCAACAACTCATGCATTGTGCTTAATTCTGTGGATTTATGGTGAATGACGTAGGCGGTTACGTATGTAATCACAGCAATACTATTTGCCAAGAGAAATTTAATGAATTGCCTGTTAAAGAGTGCTCTATCTTTCGTTAACAGAACTATTAATTTTTTTCTTATAAGACATCAAATTTGTTCAGATAATTCTCGGACTTCTTTGGAAACGAATTAGGATTAGAAATCTTACGTTATCATACTAAATTTCGTATTGTTACATTCTAACCAAAATCAAACAGCACTTAGGTGGCATCACACGCTTATGAAGATTAAATTTTAGTTTCAATAAAAGATGCCAATATTGTGTAGATAATTAAATTAATTGCAAAAATAAAATCTTAAACTATAAAATAAATCTTATATAATGCAGTTGATTTCTTCAACATACAAATTTTTAAATTCCGTTGAAAATATGGAAAACGATATTCACTGACAGCGATTCTTGGGTCTTCGTGTTTTAAAACTGCAACATTACTTATTTAACCTTTGACTTTATTGATAATCACAACAAAGCAAGGTTTAAGAGAAACGCTCTCTTCTTACAGTAAAACATAATTTTGGGACAGTATGTAGACCTGGATCAGATAGATACTTGTTAATGGCAGGGAGGACATTTCACTTATTTAGAATTCACTATTATAAAAGCTGAAAACACAGAAATTTCTTTACACACCCTTTCATTGTCTACATAACTGATGGCACCCTGATAATCAAGGAATTGATTTGTAAATCCATATGAAGTTAAAATTAAATAAATGAATTACTTGGTGTTCACCTGATTCCTGAACTTATCTGCTACCAAAGAAAATATTCTTCCAAATCAATTTTATACAAAAACTTTTCTATTTTTGTTTTTCTAATTCATCCTTAATTAAAACTATTGACAGAATACAGTCAAAGCAATAAATACTTTTAACATGTTCCCACGAGCCGAGGGAACAAAAGCACCTTTAGAAAGTTAAACAATTTTTATGAAAGTAGTTTAATATTACCTTTTTATTTAATGAAATTATTGTTCCATTAAATAAATTAATATGGAACATAACCCAAATTCCAAGTTTAATGGATACTTATTAAACAAAAAGCAGAAAAAAGAACTAAATTTGGAGCGGATATAGTTTAATTTCCCTCTGTTACTATTTTTAGTAAATTCATTATTGGTATTTAGTATCAAAATGTATATCTTTCCTCGATAGATACCCTCCTAACGATGGGGACAACTTTCAACATGCATATTAATTATAAAAATATGGTAAATGTGTAAACTTTTGCTAATATACTCGTAGCTACAGAATGTGGTTTAAATTACGTTGTAACTCTTTTTCATCTCATTCATAAAATGTTTCATGTAGCAACTATGTTTAGTCTGTAGCTCTTCAATTTTAAGTTGTTCACTCTGTAATTGTGTGCTTTGATTAATTAATTGGAATAAGGAACCAATGTATATTATATATAAATTAAGTAACAACGTGCCTTATAGGAGGCAATATTCAGCGTTTTGCATCTTGTCAATAAATACATCTAATTTAACTGCTTGTGTTCCATTGCTTAAATAACTTTACAAAAGATTACGAGCATTCCCTGTAATTCCTAAATATCTTAATATCTGGATGATCTTAAGATCGTGATATTAACTGTAGACTTACCGTCTAACAAAACACATTAGCAAATGTGTTAGAAAGATATAATATATCTAGACTAACATCATTTTTTAGGAAAACAATGTTACTCCCAAAAATCAGTTCAAATTTCGAAAGGGTAAAGGCACCAGTGCCTTTGCATAAAACAGTAAGGTAATAAATCATTGGGGCAGGAAAAATAAGGTACTAGGGATATAGATCTCTTAGAGGCATTCTGTTCGTCTAAACAAGAAATTCAGATTATTAATGTATTGGTAAGTAGCTTTACTTGCCTGATATGTCTGCTTCCGACTTGACATGTTTGACTGTAAGTTCATATCAACGTCTATACTTTACGTCTTTACTTATGTTTATACTATATGACGTTTAACGTCTATAAATTATTAGTTTTGCTATTTCTCCAGGTCGTTGAACTGCACTCATAAGACTACCCACCTTTTGTACGGTTGCTTTTCTTTTACTTATCCCTTTATGTATACTTATTAAAAATGTTTGCAAAAGTTGCTTTATGTACACTTCCGCCTCGTTTTTTGCTTAAAATCGTTTAGTCAGCTAAATTTGCTAATTTTTGACTAAACTTATGATTCAGCATTAAATTTCTACTCAGCTTTGTTTCCTTTTCCTAATGATTTTACTTTTTTTTTTACCTATTCTTTAGTCCATCCAGTATCTCAATATTCATGTTTTCACTTATTATATACACGTATATCCAATGTTTAGTTAGCATACGGATATTAATTTCGTTTAGATGCAATTTCAGTTTATTATTTCCCTTATAATTTTATTTTATCACCAGACAAGACTTTGTAAATTCTACGGATGCATCGATTCTCATTAACTGATAATTCTTATATCTTTTTGGTAAGTACAAAATTAAATATATTAATATATTAAAATTACATTCCAAGACTACTCTCATAGTAATAAACTACTCTTTAAAAGACACTACTTTCATAAAAACATTACTCTTATTAAAAAATTTGCAACGTATTTGTAGATTAAATACAACTAAATTATTTCTAGCAAGAGATCTGGCATAAAAATATAAAGTATTTTCTTAACTGCATCTCTTAACAAACTTAATTTCTGCAAAATAATCTGTATCTTAAGTGTTAGGATTTCTAAAAAATCTAGGAGGAATGAATTAAGGATGGGAATGGTAATTTTTCATGCCACATTTAATAAACGGGACTACTAAATAACAGTGGGAACACTTAACATGTATTTTTTTGTTGTCTAATATTTAATTATAATAGCACCAAAATTTCTCTAATTCAATTTCTCTAAAAGTATCGGACAGGTATGCGGAGAATAAATTATCTATATTAAAATAATTTATTCCTTCCATTAATAAATGGAAACGGCAGACCAATTAAATTTTAATGAAAATCTAATTAAATAAGATTTTTAATGAAAAACAAATTTTTATTAAACATCTTTGTTTTTAAATTATTCTACATAATTACTGAAAATAAGTAGACTTGAAATACATACAATACAGAAGTAGGTTTATTTATAATTGTGCGGTGCAAGAGTGCTTGCGCTTGTGTGTGTTTAAGTGTACAATAAAGAGAGAGAACCAAAGAGCATTTAAAACTTCAGTACGATAGAAAGTCGTAATCCTTAACAAATTAGGTGACAGTCGAGAAGTTGTTAAGACAAAGCTATTTGTTTGTTTGTCTTGAGTGAAGCCCAAAGTTTACTAAACAGGTTTAAACTGTCAACCAGTAAACGCATTCACAACATTTAACTTGCACATTGACTTGAATAACAAGGCAAGGACGGCATCAGTGCTACCGTCACGTTAATTAATGGATAACTTTAATCCTGCAAACAACTCAGATTTGTTAAAAACATACCGCAATTAAAATGTTCAGCTAATATGTTCCCAAAGACAAGCGAGTTCGCGTTCTTTAACTTTAATTGTATCTTTACCGTTAAAGTTATGTGATATGTATTTACGACGTTTAAATTAAATAGTAAAAATTAAGTATTAGATATCTCTATCATTATAGTATTAATTTTATGTCTTATTTAAAATTAGGAATAATATAAACTTATTCTTTATTATCTTGTAGCAAATGGTCTCTTGGACCAGCTCAATAGGGTTTTATTTTAAATATTCGTACGAAAGAGTAACCATCTAAGTCAAAAACTTTAAAAGTCATTAAGTGATTATAAATAGTAAATAAAAATCTTGCAGCTTTACTCTTAACTTTATACGGTAGTTTAAAGTGGAATTGCATGTAGTTACTCATTCACGTTTTGACATCAGTTAAACTGATTTAAAGGAAAATAAACCAAATTTTTTAATTATTACCAACGAAAGCAAAATATTTTAACTATTAAAATGATCGTAAATTAGATACTCTATTTTAAAAATTTGTAAATTCTCAAAACCTAAAAATTTTATGGTTAGCTTTATTATTTAGTTTTTCTTTTCCACGGCTCAATGTTATTTCTTAGTAAGTTTATTGTTGTTTTTATTAGTTCTATTATTTTCTTTTTGGCGTTAATCCTTATTTCCATTTAATAGTTTCACCAGGTCAGCAGAGCGCTAAGCTCAATAATGTTTGTAAAATTTGTAAACCTCTTTTTTGTAGTTTAAGAAAAAATTCCTAATTAAAATCTAACATTATTCTTTCTTCTGTCTAAATTCCAAAAAAAAAAAAAAAAATTTAAACATTCTTACTTCGTATAAGATGTATAGTGTAGAATATTGTTATCCCATTCATGATATTTACCTAAACAAAGTGAAAATGTATCTTATAAACTATCAGAAAAGCGAGACCTGAATTCTAGCTGAAAATATGATATGCATTACGATTATTCATATACTCTATACTATTAGTAAGAGTCCGGTGACTGGATTATAATTCAGTACGTTAGGGTCTAATTCCTTAAAAAAAAAACACAAATCAACCATAAAAACTACATAAATCAGATTTAACACTTACAAAAGTACAAAATGGGTACATCCCTCATTTAAATGTTAAATGGGTCATTCCCAATTTAACTCTTCCGTGTTTACAATTTTCATGAAGTAATAAGTATTGACACAGAAGGTAAATGGACTCTCCTATTCTTTATTGATATTGTTAATTTTTAATATAATCAATGTGATTAGTTTTTGAGATATTGATTGGAGGTTTTGTTTGAAATAAAATCTTGTGAGACTACCTAAATTTCTAATGTAGACACGCTAATATATCCAAGGTAAGTAAAAATTTAGCGAAGAAGGTGCAATAAAAATGAAATTTCTACCTTAATAAATAATAAAAAAATATAACAGAATGAACTTGTATTTTTAAATTTAATAACTGACATCAATGCTTACTAGAAAATAATTAAATTTTAAAATAATTCAACCTCAAATACTCAACAGGAAATAGAATGAAGATAAGTACAAGTGTAGCATTATGGGAATTAAGAAAACAATTCTTATGAAAAAATGATTTTATAAACAATCGGCAGCTTATACATTATTTCAAATCAGAAGATTTGTATTTTAAAATTGTAATAAAATAAAAAAAGTTTAAAAAATACTAAATAAATGTTATTAAAGCGTGCGAGTAATTGCTGACACCAAAGCATTTTGAATGGAAAAAAATTCTTATTTTCATAATGTTAAGAGTGGTTAATAATTGTATAATATTAATTAAATGGCTGCTACACAAAATAGAAATAACTTTTTAAAACATTTAAACAGAAGTATCACTAAAATAAAATACCATTCTGACACAAAAACGATTAAAAAAATCTATTTTTTTTTAAATCCGTCTTAAAATTTTTTACAACTAATAAAATTATATAAATTAAAAAAAAAGAAGTTATTTAATAAAAAAAATAATAATAATAAACTTAAATGGATTAAAGATGTTAGAAAAAAAACTGCAACTTTAAAATTAATAAGTAGCAATTTTATAAATATCTACTATTTGAAGTCGGCTTGAAATGAAGACCTATTTGGCTGCCTGTAATTTTTTTATTATTTTAGCGTCAACTTTACAAAAAGAAAAATTTACAAAAAATTGAACTTTACAAAATATGTATATATATACATATTTTAATTTTTAGTCAATACATTTGAATTGGTTTTTATTATTTACTTAGAAGGAAATTTTTTTTTAAATTATTAGTTTTAATTTATAAAAAAAATCATGGTTAAGCCTGTAAAAATATGTTAAGTCTTAACTATGATTTTCAAATCAGGCTTAACTAAGGCTTGAATCAAGAATTTATATATTATTCTTTACCTTTAAGTGTATACACCTACATTAGTACAGATCCTAATGAAAATAAATGTTTTACCGGGTCTTTTTAAATCTGGTATTTAGAACTCCGACAACGACCAATTTTTCTTTTCTCATAAAATAAGTTCCACGAATAGCCTTATTTTACAGTAAAATTAATGTTTAGTAAAGAATAATTAAGAATCAATTACTTCGTTCTTGAATCTGTGACTTAGATACTTAACATTTATCAGTGAGATAGTTCCAGTAGAAAATATTACTCCCTTAACCACAAAGCTTTTAAATTGAAATATATATTGTATACTTTATAACGCATTCAATACGACCATATTGAATGAAGTTTAGGCAGAGTAAAATAATAATCTTTACCCTTGAAGTAATTAAATAAATGTAGCCTTTTTTTTTTTTTATGAAAAAAAGACTTACAATTGTATTTCGCAGTTACACATATAGATAAGACAGTTAATAAATAAATAGTAATTTAAAACAGTAATCACTCTATTTTATTAAAATGGTGTTATCTACAAAATTCTTGTAATCGATATTTTTAACCAACTTCCAAACTGTTATAAAATTAACCTTATTTAATACAAAGACGTTCTTTGAACTGTTGATGTATTAGAAACAAAGGGATAAGATGTGTTGATTCCTTTCTTAAATGCTTCGAGCGAAGTTTTAAGCTCGACACCAAGCTTTACTCATGTCACAAAAACCGCAGCAAGTAGGCCCTGTAGGAGTGCTTCAGGCTTGCGATAACGAGGATCACGCATGGCAAGTATGTCCTAATATGCCTCTCCTTGTTCTTATTCTCTGTGTACTCTGCTCTACTACCTTCCTCTTCATTCCATTAGCAATAGTTAAATTGTTATCGTGATCCTCATCTTTCTCTGTAATTCATACAACGTCGTATTATTTACGATAAACTGTTTAAACTTGTACGGGTAATTATGCAATTTTCCTGAAGACTTTACGAACACCAGAATATGTAAAATTATTTCACTAATGAACGAACGTTCGACGTTTGGCAACATATAAATATGCAGTTGCTAGAACCATGGACTCATACTACATGAACTCTTTAAAATAATTATGATATTTATTAATAGAACATTTATAATTTGTATTTTTAACTTTTATCTGTATTACTAAAATTCTGTTCATATCTATTTAAAAAAAATAAAACTAATTATTTTCATCAATTTACAATTCCGTTAAATGTTTCGGCATTCAACAAACATGTCATAAACCTTTCTAATGAATAGTTTATAATGTAATCTGTTCTGTATTTTACTACCATTAACAAAATTTTTCATTATTTTTCTTGCTAAAAAAGTTGTTTCATTTTTTATGTAATATTCTTTTATCTCTAATTTCTCCTGATTGCTAGATAGGTAAATAAGTTTCTGTTCCTTTTAAAATAAACCAGCTGAAAAAAATACCAAGAAAGAGGACTTGCCAAGAAACTAGATTTAAAAATACACAATTATCTGAAAAAGCCCAAGTTAATTCCATTCTTACATTACTGTAAAAAATTCGAATAGATTTTTTTTAATTCGAATAGATTAGAAAACGGATGTTTTCTAATATTCCGAGCTCAAAAACTTGAAAATATTTTGATGAAGGAAGAATATGCGTACAAGAGGTCAAATATTTCGATGCCGAAGTAAGAGATTCTGCGAAATCTCATAGGTGGGTTCTAAGGATTGTTTGGAATATGATCAGAATAACTGATCAAAAAATACAGAATTTAACGTACTGATCAATTTCCGGTAATGTTAGACGTGAATTACATAATTTGAAGAACTGGAAGTGGCTGCGGTTGATAGCTACAATAAAGAGCCAGTAGCAAAAACTTATTGTCGAACTGTTCGAGAGAGTTTTCCTCGGAAGGTTGGGGCGATACCTGGGGTACGAGGTACGGCCCAAGCAGTTCGGGTTCAGAGAGGGGAACTCCACAAATCTGCAGTTGATCGGGCTAATAAACAGCCTTGCCAGAGGCCTCAACAGAAAAACGGTAACCGCGGCCGTTTTTCTCGACCTCAGTAAAGCCTTTAACAAGGTCTGGCATGACAGCCTACTATATAAACTAGCGCACACCCCAACCCCCAGCCGCTACATGAAACTACTGCCGTGATATCTGCTCGGACGGCGATTCCTTGTACGAGTGGAGAGATCTGTTTCCTCCACCAGGGCGATAACGGCTGGAGTTTCCCGGGGGACAGTGCTTTCGCCGTTCCTATACACGGATTATACAAACGATTTGCCGCTGTCAGCAGAGTAAAAACAGCGCTGTATGCGGACGTACAGCGCTGAAAAAAGGTACTCCTTGTCGTCCGCGTACAGGGCTATTGACAAGGTACTCCTTGTCGTCCGAGTAAGTACTCCTTCTACGAGTATAGAAATGCAGTCGACGAGATAGAAAGGCTTCAGGGACGACTGGATTTAGTAAGCCGTGGCTAAACATGTAGAGGATCAAGGTAGACGTGACAAATTGTGGCCGTGTTATTCGTGGTCATATAAGAGATCATGCTCCCCGGCTAGACAGTTGAGAATCGCAGGGGGAAAAATATCCCCTACGAGGCAAAATTTAAATACCTGGGAGTTGTCCTGGACAAACGGCTCGCAATGTTGGAACACGTAAAATACGTTTTCGCCAAATGCGCCAGGGTTTCTCTATACTTGGTACTTAACTGCGCTAGTTCTTACCCACTGACGACTAAAATATTGATTTTCTGGCTATATGTTCTTCCAATTTGCCAATTTTGTCAATTTCATACTTTGTCAAGGTTTTTTTTGGCAATTATTTTTTTCCAATTTTGTTTGCCTACCGGGCGTGGGGAGCACTACTGAGCTCCAGCAAATAGAAAAAACTTAGCAAACAGGTACAAAACGTAGCACTGACCTTAATGTAGATGATCTTCGGAGCGCCATGGTTTGTCAGAAACGTCACGATACGCCACTATGCGGGATTACACATCGTATCGATGGAGGGCGCGGCGCAGGCGTGCGGAGTGTTCACGAGAGCGGCTGTATTCGAGTACAGCCATCTCAAGGAAACCTGCGACGACGTCCCAACAGTACAGCGGATTCGGAAAAGACCGAATATAGAATATCCCGTCGTTGCAAATAATGCGAATCTCTTTTTCTTCTTTTTTCGACAACAGTGTTGGTTTTTTAACCGTCCCCTCTCTCTCACTATTTCTCTTTGTCTCTCTCATACTCTCTGTCTCCCCCTCTCTCTCTTTCTTTTTTTCTTTCTCTTTCTCTTTTGTTTAATGTTTAAATAAATATATATTTTAATAAATATAATTTTTATCAATATTAATAAATGTTAATATTAATAAAATGATTTTTATCAATAATTGTTTTCAAATTAAGTAAATAGTTTTTCCAGAGAATTTAACTTTACTTTTAATGTATAATTAATTAATGATACTACTAAATTTTAGATTTCAGAATACATGTACGCTCAGTGTCGGTAATATAAATGACACTTATGATTTTTTTTTAATTTGTTAATTTCAAATATAAGCTCGTAATGCAATCTATGAAAATGTCAAATACGTTCCTCTTATTTACTGACTTGACAAGCTTTAAAATAAAGTTGTTTCAATTGGTTACACATGATTTATTAACGATTACTATTACAGTTAACTTATTAAATTTCAAAATATAGAAAAAATACTTATCTTATGTATAAAAGTTATGTTTTTACCCATAAAATTTAGTACTAAGTAACCGAGAAAAACTTTCTTACTGAAAACAGGCTTAAAGTAAATAGTATATTAAATGTTCTGGCTATAAAATCTTATCATTCAGTTAGTAAAATATGAACTTTTCAGTTAAATAATCATAAAAATTATTGTTTTAGACGTCTTTAATAACATCATATTATAATAAAGTCTGTATGTTTTCTTAAATTTAATAGTAACATGCAATAATTAATACCAATTAGATAAGCCTACTTTTTTGTCTGTTTGTATTTATAATCGATACTACCTGGTGGTAAGACCACTAGTAAATTTGAGTCATGATAATCACTAGCAGAGAGGTTCCCATCGAAATCCCATTGAAGTTTACAAAGAGTCCAATAGAATACTGCCAAGAAATTTACATGTTTGTCTAAGCTCTGTTTGTAGCGGAGCTAATTTTTTGGATTTTTCGTAGACATAAGACAACCCTAGATAGACGCGAATTTCTATGCTTCTAATAAACTATGTCACCTCTGTTTTGATCCTAATCCATTTCTTTTGGAATCTTTGTATTATCTCAATATTGCTGTTGTTCATCGTATCCCATGGTTGGATCGCCTATGTCCAGACTGGTTAAAGGATAAAACTGTGTAGGTCAAAAGTTTATTAGACAACAATCACCAATTTAGTAAATGTGACCAGTTTAGTGTTCCCTATACTTGATGTTTAGCTGTTTCCTTGGCCCATCCACGTCAGGCAATGAGTAAAGTGTAAGCCAAGGTACCGTACCCGATTCTAGTGAGAGCTTAGATGCCTTTCAGGTGGACCCATAGGCGGTCAATCTCCTCACAGTAAATGTCATATGGTTCAATTTGATATGATACACTCTCATTTTCCAATTGGTCAACCACGCACCTATTTAAACTAACTGTGATTGTGGTTCAGCCGATGCTTGATTTGAGTTTTCATCATCTAGATTTGCGTTTCGTCTACAAACGATGTGTTAGTGTCCGAGGAAGGAAGTTCTATTGTGAGAATTGAATACAAAATAGGTCTCGAAACAGAGCCGTGAGGAACTTCCGATTTCGAATCGAAGAATCCAGATAATCCTGATTGCACATAACATGGAAAACTTAACGCCTATCCAGGTAACTACACAGGACTAAGTAGATTAGTTGAGGGAGGCTCTGTTTTACTTGTAAAGCAGATCTGGCAGCCAGTTCATGTCAAAGGCCTGCTGAAAACTCAAAAACGCTTTTGAGCAGTGCTTCTTCTCCTCCAGGTACCTGGTTACGATGTTAAAAGTTCTATGAGTCTGTTCGATTGTAGATAGTCCATTCCTGAAGCCAAATTCATGAGCTAAAATTATCTCTTCTCACTGCAAGGTAGATGAAGTCTTCAAAGAAAGGGCTTTTCAAACAATTTCAATTGTATCCGTAAAAGACCTATAGATTTGTAGGAAGACACTTCATGTGGAGATTTACCTGGTTTAGTGACCATTATTATATACGAGACCTTCCACTCAGATAGCCAACCGTTGTTCGGAGGATGCCATTCAAGAGACCCGTTATATACCGGATGGCCTTGTACAGAAGTAATACTAACATTTTATGAGTGATCAAATCAAAGCCTGGAGTTTTTTCAAGGCCTCCTCTTCCTTGAATATTCCTAATACCTCCATGGATGAAAAAGGCTTAATTGGTAGACATAGAGGAATCGGCTGTTTAGAAATTTAAATATTTCATCTTCATCAGGATCCTGTATGTTTAGAGGCAAAAAGTCCCCACTTAGATGAGAAACAGATGGTCGGCTTTCTGGGAGTCGCTCCTAGCTCCCACCTGAAGATTTTTAGGGAAGCAGTGTAGATGAAGCCCACCTGGAAATACATGGCCATAAAGAGTACGTGCCACTATTCAGGGCTGCCGGCCTCCGAGGTAGCGTCTAGGCCTTTCATCCGGAAGTCCCGGATTCGAATCCCGAACAGGCATGGCATTTTTCATACACGCTACAATTTATTCATCTTATCCTCTGAACTTTTACCTTAATGGTGGTTCCGGCAATTAAACAAAAAAAAACTATTCAGGGGAGATAGGTCATCAAGATAATCATTGAATGTTTCATTTTTAACGGACTCCAGCAGTCTTTTTGATCTAGTCCGCCGGTGTGGTCTAGTGGTTAACCCCCGTCATCAGCCCAAATCATCATCGTCGAAATTAGCTGATTTTGAAATCGAAAGTTCTAAGGTTCAAATCCTTGTAAAGGCAGTTACTTTTATATTGATTGGAATACCAGATCGTAGATACCAGTGTTCAAATCCTTGTAAAGACAGTTACTTTTATATTGATTTTAATACCAGATCGTAGATACCATTGTTATTTGGTGGTTGGATTGAAACCAACCACCAAAATGCGTGTTATGTGTGTTAACCACACAGAAGTCTGATTAAAGTGCGATTAACCACACTTCTCAGGAGTGGTTTACCCGAGACTGTACAAGACTACACTTCATTTACATTCATACATCTGAATGCTCTTTTGGTCTTTTTAATCTGAGTGCTGCCCTGTTGAAAGAAGTCCGATCTGCAGGCCTTCTGTAGTATTTTCACCTTCTCCTTAGCTGCCTCTTAATAGCAATGGGATCCATCAGCTCTATGGGGGTATTCTGTGCCTTCTGTCATTCATACCTCTCTTCTGGTATCAAGTGCTCAGTCTTATATATTCTTGGTAATAATTGCATAACAAATTCTTTTAGCCTACAATCAAATTGTGTTTGAAGAGTGCTATCTTGGTTTATTTTTTATTTCATCAATATATTCATAGTTTTTATTAATATTAGTTATTTTTTTATTGAAAAAACATCATAAATAAAAATAAAAGATTATTTACTTATACAAATTATCAAATATTATTCTCTATACATGGTGGTTTTTTAAAAAGTCACCATTTGTTTAATGTTTTTCTTGTTAGTTTTATTTTATTTTATTCTGTGATTTTGGCATTTGAAATTAATAAAGATTAATTTTAGTGTTATAATCTAGTTGTCATTACACACAGGAAAGAATATTGTAAGGTAAATTTATTGATTAACTTATAAAAAAGGTTCAACGTATCAGACGCGTATCAGAAGAGATCATTGTAACATTAATGGAGTAGCTTGTGTTTAAGTTAGTTCTTAATGGTCTTATTGGTATGCGGCTATTGAGTAATAAGTATTACTCAATAATAACTATATAATATAATAAGGTTCTTAATAAGTATTAAGAAATTGTTTTGTTATAGCGTTTTTAGAAATTTTTTCACTTTTATTTTGGTTTGTTTTCCTCTGATTTTAGTTTGTTTTACTAGCTTAAGATTTTTTTTTATGTGTAACTTATATAGGTAACCTAGATTAGTGGCCAGGTTGGTTGCTTGATTATAAATCACTCCCCTGGGCTTGGGACTTTTGGTTCTTGTTTTTGTTTGTTATTTTGGTAGTTTAGTAGTTTGTAGTCATTAGCGTTAGTTTAATTTATAGTTTTGTTTTAATTTTTATACATATTTAATTATTGACAGAGCAGCCAGCTTTTTGTTGTTTATCAGTTGAACTCATCAGATATGGTCTCGTATAAAAAAGTGACGGAACCAATCGATATGTTCAATTGTTTATATCGTGAGATGAAAGAGTTTATCTCCTCAATGTTAGGGCCGGAATAGGGGACTGAATCAGTATTGCCCTAATTAGGTTGTGAAAATGGTTGTTCGACGACTCTTCTTACTTCGAGCCAGAAGGTGTTATTGATAAACTAGCCCCCTAGCACTCTTTCATCTGTAGCCTTTAAGGGTGAGGTGATAAACAAACTAGATTCTAGAGAACATGGTTTAAGATTAATCATTATCAGAGCCAACCCGAAAAGTTTGCCGATCGTGGCAAACGATACTGACAACAACGAAAGTGAAATTCAGGAAATTGAGGAGTTAACGTAAATATCCAATTAAAGAGGGGTCTCGACAAAGCCTCTGCGGCCTAGGGTAATAATTTACAATATACCATATACCCTGGGGTTGAAGGATTTCCTGGATAAGGCCTGGAATCAGAAAATACTTTTTTGGATTATGATTATGATGATTATCGAGAAAAATTCAAGATTGTGTTTGGAGCTGGTAAGCGGGATAATACGTTGTGCATTACGTAGTTGAGTACGATAAGTAGATTCGTGAAAAACTTGTTGAGAATCAAGGTAGTGTTTTTTTTTAACACTATTCATGCAAGATTAGGGACCAATTACAGGTGAGCCGTTGCTTCATGTGTCTTAGGCTAGGGCACGTGCCCAAGAATTGTAAGGGAAAGGACGCCATTTTGGCGTTCTTTCCAATGGCGTCCTTTCCCTTATAATTCAAGAAGGCGAAGTAGTTCCCGAGTAGGGAAGCCAGCCGGTCACAGTTTTACATCGGAGGATTATCCTGCGTACAGGTATCCGCGGGTCTTAATGCACTGTCGGATGGATTTATAGTTTGACAATGAGTTTCCAGCTTTTATATTTTTCTATAATTTTTTTATGTGTTTTACTTTAGTTGATTAGAGATTTACTTGTTTTGTTCAATGATTTAGTTCTGAGTTCTGTTTTTGGTGTTTTCACTAGTGTTTTGTTGTTAAACATATGTTTTATTTAGTTGTGTTGGTGTGATTTTTTTATTTTTAATGTGTTTCTGTTTTTTTTATTTAATTTTAAGTGTTGGATTATGCTTAGGATTTTTGTTGGATATTATTTATTGTTTATTTTTGTAGTTGGGTGTTGGTATTCATTGGTACTTAACGTAGTTTTGATAAGTTATTTGTTGGGATATACGTTAATGTTTTCGTTCTTTTTATTTATTGTTTCATTTTGTTAGTTCTGTTTCTATTTCTATTTCCGTGTGTTGGACAGATGTTTAATTTGATTTTTTTTTTATTATTCTGTATTAAATGTGGGACAATTGTTTAGTTTAAGTTGTATTTGATTATTTTGTTTTATTGATAGTAGTTTGCTTTCCGAAGTTTATTGGTGGTTTATTAACGTGATTTTATGTTACATATTTTTTGTGTTTTAGGTTAGAGTGACTAGAACTGACTCCAACCTTTTCAACGCAAAAAGTTTAAGGTTTCTGTTAAGTTCTTGTTTCTGTTTATAATTTTCAATGTTTTGTGTGCTAGATTTCTGTGTTTAGCGTTCGTTGATGGGGGTTAGATTCACTCATTCTTCCATCAGGTAGGGAATAATCTGTTCAATCGGTAGGTCTTGTTTAAGACTTGAAGAGTAATATCTGTAGGATCCGTTTATATTAGTATTAGTACATCGATGGGAATGCCACACATGGTATAAGCATCGGTAGTATCTTGACTGAGGCCAGACGCAAGCTATGATCATGATGCTTCAACAAGGTTGTTGAAGACAACCTCTAGTAAAGCCCCTAAAAGCTAGGTACGGAGGGGTGGTGTGGCAACTGGATCCGTCACATGGCTGGTGTCTTTCCATTCTGGGTCAAGATGTTTAACAAGAGTTATTTAAAAGTAGAAGACTTTAAATAAGGGTCTTTCAGACTTGAATAAATAATAATCTAAGATATCATAAAAACAAGTGATAATTTTTTTAATAATATTTTTATTAGATGAACGTTAAAATTATTTACTCTAATTCTTATTTTAAGTAATTTAGTTTACAATAAAGTTAGAAATACTCTGTACTACATGTTATAATGTTACTTTACTAAAACTACTAAGATAATTCAAATCCTGCAATATTATTATTCAACTAGTCATGTGTTCTGAAAGGTAGGTAATGACATTGTAATTTGTTAATTTTTAAATTCAGTATATTCAAAAATTCTGGTTGGTATGAATACTTATTAAAGGTAAACTGAAAAAATTAAAAATATATTGAAAAATAAAATTCAAGTAGGCCTTTACAAATTTATATAAACCCTCATAGTTATAACAAAAGAAATCATATTTGTTACAAATTAATATATTTCAAAAAGTAACTATAAAAATTATTCTTTTTCTATCATTACTACACTTTTATCAGACATCTATCTTGTGCTGTTTAACAGTTTGGCCCATTTAATATCAAAATAAATTTATTTTCTTTGATATTCAAGGTTTTGCATTTAAAAAACAATTAGTTCTAATTTAACTATTTTAAAGCTTTATTTATTTGTATTTTTTTTTTCAATAAAATAATTCAAAAATATATTTTTTTTTTATATTAGATTTGGATGTAATGTCTAACGTTTCTCTCATTCATATTTTTCTCTTTAAATTTTTATTCTTAATAAATTTGCTAGTATTATCTTTTGGAAATATCAAAGATAACATTAAAAAATTAAATATTAAATTCCAGAAAGTCAGGTAGTTTTACATAGAAATGATTTTTTTAACTTAATATCCCCTTTTATTTCTTAATCATTCTATAAAGGAAAGGAAAAAATAAATTAAAAGAGAAGGTTTTCTATGGTTTGAATATTCATATCAGATTAAAATCTTGTATTCTGTTATATAATTGTCAAAGGAAGGGTTGTATCGCCTTTTACATTACAGGGGACTCCCGTGCACGAGCCTTTAACGCTGCATATTAGCATAGTACTGCATTACACTGTTATATTCGAAGCAGCAGCAATAGCAACTAACAAGAGATAACTGCTAAAACTATTGTGTTTAATCGTCCTGAAAACGATACTGTTAACATTATAAATGACGTTTCGTAAATGCTCCAATTAGTTAAATACATATGAATAAATTTTAATAAATATAAGCAAAATTAGAAGTGTAAGTGTAACTTCTTTACAAAGTCAAGATTTGTGAAGGTATACACCTTCTTTCTTTTGTAAGAGTTAGAAGAATTAGTTTATAAAATTCAGTACAGTTGATAGCAATTTAATTTTTCCCTTAAACTTAATTTGTATCCCATCACCCAAGATTCAACACCATTTCCAGACTGGGAAAATAATTTTTGTGCATAAATAATTAATGGTTATATTAATTATAAAGGATTGAAAGAGAATTCTGAAAACAAATACATTACACAATTCTGTAAAAAAAAATAGAAGAATAATTATAACAGATGAAAGACATTTTAGGAATAAAATTGAGAAAATAGTGATAAAATGTTTTGAAAGAGGAAAGTAAAAACATTCTAAACCCCATACTACAAATTAATCACTAATGATAAGATTTCATTAAATGAAAACATTTAGTGAAATATTACAAAAATTCGTAAAAGAAAGTAATGGAAGGAATGAAGAAATTTACTGGAGTAGACTTGCAACAAACCGACCAGAAAACAATAAGTTCAATAGCCCATACTGGTAAAATATTACTAAGAGTCCTAAACCGGAGGTTGGTAAGAATAATAGAAGAGAATGCAGAAAAGGAACAGTTTGGATTGAAGAAATGTAAAGGAACTTCAGATGCTATTGGATTACTAAAAATGATTGAACAGAGATATTTAGAAAGAGGAAGAAGAATGTGTTTGGGATTTATAGATTAATAGAAGGCAACTGATAAGAGTCAAATGGAAAAAAGATTATGGAGATCTTAAAGAAAAGACAGTAGAAAGGAAAGATACAAGATTAATTAAAGAATTATACAGAAGACAGACAGCAGCAATCAAAGTTATTAAGAATTTGACTGACAAGTCCATCCAAAGGATGTTGTCTCTCAACAGCACTATTCCATACTTACATTAAAATATAAGGAATATATTAAAAGGATGAGAAGGAATAAGCAAATGAGGGCGAAAAATAAGATGGATAAGATTTGCTGAATGGATAAGAATGGTAATAGAATATATGGTGATAGAATGGTATGGTTCATTTGCACTTCAAAGATTGTTAACAGCCCTGGAAGGAATGAAAGACTGCAGAATGAATACAAACATAAGAAAAAATAAGTAAGAAAAAATATCAATACAAATAAGCAATAATAAATAAGTAAGAAAAAATACGTAATGGAAGTAAACAACAAAGAGGATTTAGTAAAGAGCATGTGAAGGAAGAATAGAAAATATTTAAAAAATTACATATTTGGGGATTGTGGTGCAAAAGGTACATTGTAAATAAAAGGAAGGATAGCAATACAAAGGAAACCATACTAAAAAAGAAAACTACTGTATAGTAAAAGTCTGATCTTTGAGTTAAGAAAGTCATCACTATGTGTGGGATATCTTGTTCAGAACTGAACCATTGGCGATGATGAAGGTTTTGGAATGAAGCTATTGAGATATGGAGAAGAGGTTGAGAAAATAAGATAGACAAAATGAGGAATGAAGAATTGATAAACAGGATTAAAAAAGAGGAGCGTTAACATGGAAAGTATACAGAAGATTGGGGATCAGGATAAGACGTGAGCTTCTCATATAGTTTTCACTAACTGTTCTTTATATTTAAGAGAATAGCTGAAAGGTACATGGAAGGTTTTGCCATTTGGTGTACATATCGTTTGGCGTGAACAAAGGATCATGTAACTGATTGTTACTTTTGTTTAACAAGTTTCTCTGAAATTTCTAAAAAATCTAAACATACTGTAAAATATACTTCATTGCGATCTTGTCTGTACCTCATAGTGAAATTATTCCAGTCCCTGAGCCAATGTGAATGTACATTTCAAAATCAGCAATGAAGTATTATGCAGTACTGAAGAAGAGAACAATAATTTTGATTTTGAATTATCTTCCAGTAGAAGAACAATCATGGTGAACATTTCCACCAAGACATTTCAGCGATGGACAGCCGCTATAAAGGGAATGCAATACTAACATGCTTGCTGATTATTGTTGGACATTAATTCGAGTATGTGTACATACACATACCCAAAAATACACACACTCTGTGTCTGAGGCTATTATAAAAGAAAAGCATCAGTGACATCGTTCTAATACAGGTATGGCCATGCAAAATTATAAATTTTTACAAATTTTAACTATATTTTCCCTTAATTTTTTTTGAAGCGTAATTTATTTAAAACTAAGGGTGATAGAAAAACTTTATTTGCAGATCTGTAATTTACCCAAAACAGCATTTCAAGAAATGATATCACATTTAGAGAAACATTAAAAAAATTATATTTTGTCTAATAAGGGTAACCTTATTCATTCCAGTTCTCCAACCATTCTTATGAAGATAAAAGGTTATCCTATAGATAAGTAAAACTATTGTTGGTTTCACTGCCATAACAGTCACTTCATAAGCAAATTAAATTTAACAAATATAGTATGTTGACTGATTCACAGGCTACAAGAGATGCAGTAATGGACTGAAAAAAATTTGTTGGTATAGACCTAAGTTGCTTAAGCATGGCTGCAAAACTTATCCACTAACACATTTTCTCACTAAAATGAGATTTTAGTGTAATTTAATAATTATCGGACAGCAGGAGTTTAAATATCTCCAATAATCCTATATTCCAAACTTTCTCAAAATACAGAAATACATAAAAAAAAAAAATGGACAATCTTTTTTATCATTACATTATGAATTGAATTGACAGCTCTGTTAATCAGCTTAATTGTACTGTTTGATCGGAAGCTAAACCGAAAGTCTAAAACAAAGTCTGAAAGATAAGGTCTTCACATTATTTGTGATTTTTTGCAAGATATGCATCCTAGTTAAATATTTAAATAAATGAACAATAAAGATAAAATGAAGTTTTAGTTTTTTTGGAAAATACTATTTGTCATTTCCGATCGATTTCTGTTTCTTTTAATAAAAGAAATATAAAATATAAAAACCATTTTTGAGAGAAAACTATTTAAAAATTCAAAATCAAGATTCAGTACATTAACATCTGGAAACTATTTATATTTGCTGGATGATGGTCTTTTAATAAAATGATTTTTCTCCAATCAGTTTTCCAGCTACTTCCAGTTTGGGTGATTATGTGCAAATGCAATTGTAATTATCGCTATCGGCTTGCTAGGCCTGACGTAGCTGCAATGTAAGTGTAAATGTATCGGTAAACATGTAGTCTGGAACAGACTCAGGTCGACCCACTCCTGAGACGTGTGATTAATTGAACCCAACCACCAAAGAATACCGGTATTCACGATCTAGTAATCAAATCCGTATAAAAATATCTGCTGCATTTAATGAAATCTAAAATAAAAATTTATGAAATCTAAATTGCAAAAATAACATTTAAAAATTGCCGACTTCCGTGGCGCGAGTGGTAGCGTCTTGGCCTTTCATCCGGAGCTCCTGGGTTCGAATCCTACTCAGTGCAGGATTCGAACCCAACATGCTTTTTTTCACATATGCATGGCATTTTTCACACATGCTACAATTCATTCATCTCATCCCTCTGAAGATATACTTAATTTGGTTCCGAAGGTTAAACAAAAAAAAAAAAAAAAAAAAAAAAACACTTAAAAATTAATAAATTTTTAAAAAACCTTTGTGGAATTATATTTTATTTTAAAGTTAATTTTAATAAGGATTTGAGGCAATATAGAAAGAATTAAAATTTATAAATGCTAAAAACTTATTACAGGATAAATCTTTTAGAGCTTTAACTGATGACCAGAATGGATTACTTTTTTTCCCGTCTGTGCTATAGCTGTAGAAGATGAAGTATTGTAATCAATCCAATTTGGGTGTAAGTGGTTTTCACCGGATCTTGACATTTTGACACCTAAGAAACCCAAAAACTGGGTGGAAATTTTCCAGATGTTCATATGTAGGCGTGCGCGTGCGTGTGTATTCGGTGTCTCACACCTTATATCTTAGAACTACAAGACCAATTTTGAGCAAACTTGGTCAGGTTACTTCTGTATATAGGGCACTGATGCGATTAAATTTTCAATTTAAAAGATCAAAGGGATGAGGCTGTAGAGCAAGGTCACCGTCGGTATCTCAAGATTCACCTAATTAAAATCTTAATTTTCTTAGACAACAATTAAAAAATAATATAAATAATTATAAAATAATTAAGTTAACAATTTAAACAAATTTTTAAACAAATTAAAATAAATAGATTTAAATAATTGTTAAACAAATTAAGTTAACTAAAATAAGTTAACAAATAAAAAATAATATGATTAATACTCGCAAAAAATATTTTTTTTAATTTTTACCCCCACCTCAATAAATGCTCTAAATTAGTAGCTAAGTGGATATAGTGCGTCAGTGAAACCTCCTCTCACCACAAGGAGCGCTATTGTAACACTGACGTACAGCTGTATAAAAACTATTATATTTAAACAAAATTATAAATATTTTATATTAAGTTGTGCTTGTAAGCCGTGAATCAGAAAGAAGCCATTTGGGGTCCTAGAACTTGTCAGTTATTATATGATTAATTTCCAGTTCTTGACCCATATTTTAACACAAAAATATGGATACATACTCAAAAGTTCTGCTGAAAACCTACCGACAACACCAAACTTTGATATTCCAATCACTAAAGATTTTCAATATTTATCTCATTTATGAAGCAGTTAAGTAGAAAGTGAAATCATCACATAAACAACGTTAAGCAATTATTGGAGTATTGAAGTCGTTTTAAAAATATTTGACTAAAGGAAATTAACTGTTTCTTAAACTTATAAATTACATAAAAATAAATTAGAGCTTCCTAGGAAGCATTTATTTAGACGACATTAACGATATGTTGTGATAGTAATTTAACTAAAATATTTAAGCAGAAATTAAATTTTGAAATCCAAAAAAAGAAAGGTTACTACTAAAAATTAAGTAAAGGTTTTTTTTTAATTTAAATAAAACCCTATTTGCAGCAATTTACATTATTTCACTAAATTTATAATCAGTTTCTTCTTACGTAGTTTCCAACATTACATTTTTTCTTCCAAATTGGAAACACGTAAAAGTACTAACAAAGCTATAATAAATCGTAAGATTGCACACAGTGATGGAATAAGTAATATGACTTAAGATTGCTCTTTCATTGTGTACCACAATAAAACAAGACTATCTCTTACGTAAAAGGAAAACACTGTGCCATTTTTCCGTTCATTAACACCGTATTTCTTAATTCTTAGGTTTTATATCGAAAGAATGATATAAATAAAAAACACTCGTAGTTTTTTTTTCAAGAGATACATGTATTTTCTTTTTTTTAAGGATTCATTTTAATGTGTGAAATCTAAATTATTAATAAGTTAATGAATACAATTTATTTATTTTTTGTAACATATCAACTTTATTCATTTTTCATCATCTTATACTGTGATGAGCATTTTTTAACGCCAAAAGACGAATATTTACTTGTACCTAAATAGAATTTAATATTTATGTCATACTAATATAATGTTTATGTCCATACTATTGATGTAAATTAATTTTCTTTCAGAAGAAAAAGAATTGTAATTTATTCATCTGTATAAATACGTTTCCAATAATGTATTATAAAATAATTAATATATAAAAAGGATTATTAAGAAACTTCTTGTAAATAGCAACAGTAAAACAATATTTTTGCAAAATATAAAAACATTTTACTTATAAGAAATCATATTTTTTATGAACAAATGTTACGATTTATTTCATTATTTAAATATTATTGAAAAACCTATTCATTTTACGAAAAAAAAATAAAATTTTGACCACAGAAAAAAGTAAAGTACACAATAATAATGTCAACTAAGTAAATAGGAAACTTCCTTTTTTAGCCTGTAGTTCAACTACTTACGGAAACATAGTAAATATAATTTAACATATTGCAAAAGGAAATCCATAATTCTGCATTAATAGTCTAACTAGCCGATATTAAATACTGATAAACTATAATGCATCTTCAATAAAAAAAATAATTGTAAAAAATAAATAGCAATCAAATCCCTCCCCCAATATAAAAATGAAAAAAATTATATTTTATAAAAATGTAAAAAAATTAAATAAAATTACTTGCGGTAACAAACAATTGTTTTTTACTATAAAACTTGTTCAATAAAAATACAAAATAAGTATAATAAAAAGCTGATAATAATTACTGGGAAGAAAATGAATTTTCCAATATTCTAGGTGTTCTGTAAACCAGCTTCCAATAATTATTTTTGTAATATCAAACTTTTGTTAACAGATTTTATTTGTGCTTTATTTTCGTTAATAAATTATAGACTTTTCTTTCTTCATAATGTTTGCTGATATCTGAAAACATATTCTTCATACTTGCACTAATTTTTTTTTTTAAACTATTTGTAAAAATTGATTAATGAGAAAGTTTCGAAAAATATCAAATATCGTATCGTAACTACTTATTTTGTTCCAACTTATTGGGTCACCATTCGTTTATCAACAATTCAAAAGTCCATGAAATCAATCCAGGTTTTGATAGATACGATTTTTTCAGCAAAGTAGATTAATAACTGTTAGTAATTATATGATTGATTTACAGATTTCAACTTTCTTCTTTTTGTTTTTCATTATTCAATGACTCGTAAGCACATTCTAAGACACTGTAGCCACTATCTATAATCTTCTGATTAATACCACAAGGTATTAAATTTTAAATACATAGGAGAAACATGCGAATTCTCATTTTGACCCTCTACATATGATAGAATATAAAATTTCTCTTATTTCCCCAAGGGGGTTGGAACAGTTCATTATAAATTTGAGGAGAAATTTGATCGCCACCCCTTCCATCTAAATCTTTATCAGAATTATTAAAGCTTTTTTCTCAATGAAATTAATCATCAATTAATGTATCATTTCCTCCGTAACCTGATGATGATGAAATTAGCTGCTGAAATTTATCTTTATTACCACTACCATAATTCGATTCAATTAATGGACGACTACATTCATAATGATTTTCATTATCGTAATCAACACACAATTTTCTCTGTTACAGTCGGAGAATTGTAACTGCTGAAATATGCCATCACTACAACTAACTTGATTCCCACTGTTTAATTGAGGTGTATCGCTCCAATTACGTTCAATTTCCACATTTTCAAATAGAACAGCATTTAGCAGTAATTCATCATTACATAATGCAGTACCTAAATAGAAATAGTATAAATAAAAATGGAACAGCATAAATTTCTCCCCATTTGTAAAAATTTTGAATGAAAACTTTCTAAAAAAACACTTCTGAAATTTCTTGAAATATGTAGTTGCACAAAATTTATCAGAATATATTTACTTTTCCGTTTGAAGCAGTTTTTAATAATAAATCCTAACCGCAGTCAGCAGTAAAAATTGGATAATCCTAGTATTTGGAACCTAATTATAAACAATATAATCTAGAAAATCATTAGACAATAGTAAAAAAAAAAAGAAATTAATAGCTACTAGGCAAACAGTTCTATCTTAACCACATAGTCTTAACTAAAATTTTTGTGATGTTATTTTTAGATTTAAAAATTTATTTCCAGTTTATGTTTATATCATAGTAAGTTTTTTTGCAGTTTACAAGCTTTCTAAACTGAAAATTCTGGAACTGCAAATTCGACAACAAATTATGAGTGTTTTTACAGAATCGTTCAACATTGATAAATTTGTAACTAAACAGTTAACACTTCTAACTTGTTTTAACCTACTTTTTTTATATTTAGGATAAAAATTATCCCATTAGTCAAGAAAGAAATAATTTTAAAATCTATGCACGCGCTATTAATACAAGTTTTATATAATTTAAATCACAAAAAAATCTAAAACTACGCTGGCATGATCTTCAAAAAGAAAAATTTAAGTAATTCTTAAAACAGCATTTATATTCTTCAGTCAAATATTTGACTGTATCTTAGAAGAATATTGTATATAATATGGTGGAAAGAATTAAACAGCTTCTTTCAAATTTGGATATAAAAATTGTTTAATTACTTCTCTACATTATTTTCATAAGTCGAGTCGACTTATAAAACATAACTCTGGTTCTTGGTACTCTTCATAACCCTTTATTGTTTTTTTAAGTTTATCCATTACAAATTATACTTTCTAACCAATAGCAGAAATAAACCATAGCTGAACTAAAAAGGACCAGTCATTATGTATACAAAAACATTTCATAATCGATATTAATTTCTTGAAATGATTTTAATTGTAGTCTTTCATAATTGTTTTAAAAAAAATAATAACACCCAAAACGCATAACATAACAGCCACAAAAAAAATACTAACTACTACAGTAGCATAATTTACTAATTAATTAATTTAGATAAATTGCTTAACAAAATCTTTAAATGGGCAATATTGTCACATTCTTGCGGAATAAGTTACTTTAGAATATTTAAAAGTTAATTTTATATACTTAATTGTACAAATATATCAAACAAAATCGTAGCACGAAATGAATATTGCTAAAAAAAAAGTGAATACAAACTCTTTCATTATATTTTCAGTATAGCTCACCTGTGACATTATTACAATAAAGAAAAATGAAGTTAAGAATTGTAGAAATAAGAACAATTTCTTTAGCCAGCCTCCGTGACGTGAGTGGTAGCGTAGCGTCTTGGCCTTTCATCTGGAGATCCCGGGTTCGAATCCCGGTTAAGCATGCCATTTTCTCACACGCTACAACCATTCTTCTCATCCTCTAAAGATGTACCTAATGGTGGGTGATTTCGAAGGTTAAAAATTTTTTTTTTTTTAATTTCTTTATACAACGCTAAAAAGTAATTTCTATCCAAGGTAATAAAACGAATTCAAAACTATTATTCTTCAAAAAAAACAGATCGTTTTTAAAATGTAATTTAAAATCAGAGAATTTGGGGCTCAGCATTTTAAAATTTGATTTCAAACAGCCTAAAGGAAAACCAATAAAAATAAAATATTCTCTTGACGTAGTTGTAGATGAAATATGTATTACCATCCGATATTTAAAAAATTGTAATAAATTAAGAAAAAAAATTGCATTATTATTCGCTGCAAATCCAAACGTAGATTTATTGGCAGAAAAATATTTTACTATTTAATAAACTCAAAATACAGGAATTCTATTACATTTAATATTATTGCACAGTAACAAGAGAGCGCATTGCAGTCTTTCTTATATTAGTATCATAGCAATAATAATAAATTTTCAAGTACTATTGAAAAATTTTTTAAAAATGACAGATTTTGCTTACATAACTCTAAAATAATAATTTTATTGAAAAAGATTCTAATGTGTTTAAAGAAGTGAATTTATTTTCACTCACGTATTGAAATCAGCAGTATAGATATTGCAAAAAGATATTTTACTAGAAATAACTTTGAATTGATATCAGAAATAAATCAGTAGTATAAAACGTATGTTTCAAAATAAACAAACCACACCAAACTGAGTATATATTATATGTATATTGTTCTAATAAATAAATCACTTTAAAAAATTCAGTAATTACGAAAATATTAAAATATCCAGTAAATATAAGAAATATTCACAACGAAATGGTAACAAACCACAAATAAAAATTACCTTCACGCTCTTATTAGAATTCTAAAAGAAGAGGAACCATGCCAGGGATTCGTTTTTGACAATAGCAACTCAGCTTGGACAAAAAAAGAAATAAATAACTATATTTAAGTAAGTCAACCG
This sequence comes from Zanna intricata, assembly GCA_010016005.3. Taxonomy (NCBI): domain Eukaryota; kingdom Metazoa; phylum Arthropoda; class Insecta; order Hemiptera; family Fulgoridae; genus Zanna; species Zanna intricata. The sequence goes on along the minus strand of JAAAKQ030130948.1, from coordinate 7,553 downwards.
GATTACAAAAAGTACCTCAGTGAAACTGCTAAATTAAAAAAATTAATAAATTAAAAAATTACTAAAAAATGACTTAGTAATATAATTACTAGAAATAAATAATATTAAATAAACACTAAACTAAATAAGATATAAATATGTTCAAAAAAAAAATTCTGTTTTAATTAAAAAATTAAATTTAAAATTAAAGATGGAGTGCGATCACCTCCCTGAGCTAAGTCTATAAACAGTACTTCGTAGACGAATTTAAAAAAATTGATGCTCGGTATTATTACTTCTCTCAGATTATATAAGCGATCCGACTACAGAAAATTCCAGTTTATCAGCACAATGTTTACAAGTGTTGATCATTTCAGTAATGTTTTTTTGTTTATAATTTTATCCTTGGACTCGAAATCCACACCTATTACATTTTAATGTTGTTAATAGTAATTTACTGTTCGTGTAAATTGTTACCTTGTTTAATCACCAATGCTACAATCACTTGCTGCAGGAAAACAATATTTTGTTTAACTATACTGGAGAGGGTATTAAGCTAACGTTTCTATTCGATTTTTGTCATTAAAAGGTTTATATTATGACCATTCATATTCAACACATAATCGTAATGAAATAGGAACATAATCATTTTGTTAATGACTAATACCGAGAAACCATAGAAATTAGTATATTTAGAAAGATTTAGGTTTTCTCAGAATAACCTTAGCAAAATAGTATATGAACCAAGATTTCACCCTTCATCTGACAATCACCTTGTCAAGTTTTCGTACGTCACTAACAAGTTTAAACTAAATTATGTTGCGTACATTCTAAAGTAATTAGCTGTAGCCCTAATGCCCTTGATTCTGGTAAGAGATGCAGACCGTTTGAAACGTTTGAAAACACAAATGTAAATCACAAGGAAGAATTGGCCAAGAATGGCTCTTACTTTTATTTCAATAAGCGTGAAGTGTTATTGGTTAAATAAAAAAATTAACTTGCACAATTTTCTGAATTGTATCATCTTCATCAAGGAAAATATTACACCTCTCTTTGAGTTTATTGTAACTCTAAAAATATTTTAAAGAAAATTTTTTTTGAAAAAGAAAAAAGAAGAAAGTTAAAAAATACGAGTGTTTATATTAGGCCTACTGGGGAGAGATTTTACTGGAAAAAATCTCAAAGCGCCATGTTGTTAGTAGGTTATAGAACATTAAAAACAATTTTTCCTAGTATAATATTATTAACTAAATAGTAACAGATTTATAACAATGGAAGTACGGAAAGTATTTCTTTCGAAAAGATTCGCCAAACGATTGTAAGATGACGATATGACACAGTTGGTGATTATGAAAACAAACTTGGTCTTCAAGGGTATTTTAGAGAAAGCCTACAATATAATTTTCGAATAATGTCGATCGTATATGGAGGTATTATAAGAAAATAGTCCTTTTCAGGACTACTGCACATTTCTACACATATACACAAAATAAAAACTGTCTAAACCCCTTCGTATAGTAATGTACGATTATTGTTTTTAGGATAGTTATTCTCATTGATGTGTGAAAAGATTCCAAGGCCTGTGATATAATCTGATGTTGAAGCCGTCCAATGTCAAATCATGTTACGAATGGTGAAGAGAGTTTTCAGTACATTTATTTTTTAAATTAGGCTTTGCCTAACATTGTACAGAAGAAGATGGATAAAACAACAAAGATCCCCGTGAAGGGATCTAATAAAACATCATCTCCTGGTACGGAGTCATCTTCCTACCGGCCTTCTAATCCCCTCCACCATCTCGAGATTCTTATGAGAATATGGTAATGGATGTAGCATCTGAAGTTGCAAAGCACTTTTTAAAAATCATAAAATAAAAAAAAAATGACTTTCTTTGATAAATATTTTGCACGCATAATTTTTATATATAATAGAAATAATAGGAATGTTATATTCTTATACATAACAGGAATAATAGGAATTTTTATAAATAAAAGGAATAATATTTGTATCCTGTGGATACAAATACTGTGTCTGCAGGAGACTCACCTCTTTTTTGTTTAGCCTCCAGAAACACCGTAAGGTATTACTTCAGAAACTGAATGAGAATGACACATATGAATGTAAATGAAATGCAGTATTGTACAATCTCAGGTCGACCATTCCTGAAATGCGTGGTTAATATCCTCACCAACCTCACCAACAAAGAATACTGGTACCCATGATCTAATTTTCAAATCCGTATAAAAGTAATTTATTTTGGGGGGGGTTTTTTAATTTTGAACAATGATTACAAATGTCATTTTTTTGATTCCTAATTCCATCTGTACGCAAGGAGATATTCACTAGATTTGTGCTTGCAGATATTCTTCAGATAAATATCTTACGGGAATAATCACTGTAATAGAGTAGTTTGCTTTCGCTGGATTCCCAGCCATATTATAATCTCAGGCAAAAAGTTCGCTGATGATGCGACAAAGAACACTTGTTTCCAACCTTATTTCATCAGTTGCGTCGCTTCGAACGATCTTATCTGTTTCCTAAAGAGGATGGTTCATGATGAGTGGCAAAGTGAATGGAATGCTTTCATGAACAACAAACTTCACCCAATTAAGAATACTGTGTCAACGTGGAGCTCCAAATACAAAAACAACCGTCGAGAGGTTGTTTATGAGAGAGGTGTCGTTTACGAATAGGTACAGGGTCACTCATGGATATTTGAAGATTCAAACAGAAGCAACAGTTTGTGCTCGCTGCAACTACCAACTAAAAAAAAGAAGCGCATCCGTGTAGAATGTATTCATTATGTAGCATTGCGTCGCAAGTTTAATCTAGGCATTAACATGCGAACTATCCTAGGGGATAATGAAATGTTGTCTTATGTTATACGATTTCTAAGGCCACCCATTTGTATTTGAGTTGCTGTAATGTGTTCTAGCTAGTTCATGCTATTTGCCGAAAAGTAGATGGTAATTTTATTACTTTAATTGATATACATAATGTGATACAACTTTGTTTATTATAACAAAAATCTTATGTTCGGGCGATGTTAACGCGGTAGTGTTTTTTGCCCAGAAACTCCCCCCTTCCACCCCCCCCCAAAAAGCACTTTCTTTTTTATAAGTATCTACATTTTTTCTAATTTTTATCAAATCCTTTGTAATAACTTATGATTAAAATTTTTTTGGTGGTATGAGATTGGTTTTGTTTTTAGGAGGGCTCAATTAATTGATGAATGTGAATCAGCCTAGTTTGGAAAGGAATTGAGGGTAGCTATATTGAGCAGTTTCTTCTGGTAGATAGGAGCTACGTTCACGCTTCCGCGGGGATGGTTGGAGGTATAATTTTGGATGTTAGCTTACGTTAGGAGAGCTAAATTGGATGAAGCCTTATACGAAGGCAATAGGATGTTTATGACGTAATACACCGATGGAAATTTCTTCCGAGGAATTTTCATCAGTAGCATCCTGAGAGAGTGGTCAAACCAATGGCTGAGATATGTAATCAGACTTAAAGGGTCAGCCGCTCAGGGGTAAGAACTGAAGAAGTGCTGTGGCGACCGGGATCATCATAAAGCGAGTGTCTTTCTCTACGAGGTCAAGCTGTAAGTTTTTAACAATATGGTAATAAAACTTGGGTTTAATTTAACTGAAATGCCATGCATGATTAGATGTAGACATTTAATTACAATTTTATTACAACTTGTTTACATTGAAAAAATATTTTTTTGTATGTTGACAATAATCATATTAACCAAAGGTTTTTATGCAAAAGCAATTACGATTGTTTTTTTTTTAACCTCCGGAACCACAGTTAAGTATTACATCAGAGGATGGAGATATGGAGATGAATTATGAGTAGTGTGTGTGAAAATGCCATGCCTGGCCGGGGGATTCGAAACCGGGACCTCCGGTATGAAAGGCCGAGACGCTACGGAGGCCGGTTGTTTTTAAATTCATGTATGGTTAAGCAATAACTTATTGTTGTAACAGTAAATAAATGATAACTTCTTAAATGATGATAACTTCTTAAATAACACAACTATGAAATCATAGCATTTTGATTTAATTCTTCAGTAATTGGAAAAAATGAAAAGTTTAGTTGTACAAAATAATTATGTTATTATATGGAAATATATTTTATAGTTAAATTGTAGCATTTATTTTGTTGTCGTTTATTACCTTAATAATTTTATTAAGATTTTTGAAGTAAAATTATTAATAAAGTTAGAAAATATTTTGATAGAATATTATCTGCGCAAAAGTTAAAAAAAATTGTTATCTAAGCGAAAGTGGATCCAGAGCATCATACTCTATCTCATAGCCGATCTCATAATCTGGAGAAACTTTGTCCTAAACCTCAGTAGCGAGCAAACTACCCTCCCACTCCTCATAAAACCAAGAGGAGCAATAATAGCATTAACTGGATAGATAAATCATCCAACAAAGCATGAAACGCACTACAATATTAGATTGTAATAATAACGTTTTGCATTCGGTATCAAATAACTTATCTTAGAATCTTTAACTATGCGAGTACGAGCGCACACATACACATTATACATATATATAGGTATAATATCAATCTACCAATGTAATACTTAAGTTATTTTCTTATGTTTTTTTTTTGTTTTTTTTTTTGTTTAACCTCCGGAACCACCGTTAACGTATATCTTCAGAGGATGAGATAAATGAATTGTAGCGTGTGTGAAAAATGCCAAGCCTGACCGGGATTCGAACCCGGGACCTCCGGATGAAAGGCCGAGAGGCTACCGATCGCGCCACGGAGGCCGGCTATCTTCTTACGTTGTTTATATCAATGTATAATTACATAAAACAACATGTAATTCATAACCAATGCCGACTAAAAACTACTGAAAATAGGTTGATGAAGATTTGTATTCACATTTTTCTTAAGGTGTTCAAACTAAGAAAGAATTTTCTTGAAATTACGAGTTTAAAGGGTTAAGATAGAATAACAATGATTTTTTTTTTTTTTGTAATTTCTTGATAATAAATGAAGATGTCAAACTGATGTTTGTTATGTGTGATCTTCATGTAAACAGTTAAATATCAATTTCTAAATTTATTCAAAATTAGACCTTGGAAGGAGTGAAGAAAGGTAAAAAATTTTGAACAATGATTGCAAATGTCATTTCTATGATTCCTAATTCCGTCTGTACGGAGATATTCACTAGATTTGTGCTTGCAGATATTCTTCAGATAAATATTTAAAGACCACTACACACTTTCTACCTATTGTTACTGTATGTAGGACGCAACTGACTGCACCTGCCTTCAGTTACTTAAATAAAAAACGTAATATATAAATAAAAACGTTTTTTAATTGAGAAACTCTGGTCGGTCACTGCTAGTGGTTTTGCTAGTAGTAATAAGAACCGGGCAAAATATGTTTTTACACATACGAAGGACAATATACTGATAATTTTTGTAAATTTAACAGGCTTTAATTTTTATTCATTATCATCATTATTCTCACAAACGTGGGCTTAATGAACACAGAGTTCAATGGTTAGAGCCCCTGACCGGCTAAACATTCCCTGACCACGACGGGAAACGCCCGGAACCATATAGTGCGGGCGAAGCCTTGGCGGGGACCACTAATACATATATATATATATATATATACAGAGAGAGAGAGAGAGAGAGAGAGAGAGAGAGAGAGAGAGAGAGAGAGTGATTGTTTTACTTCTCACGGCAATTTCACTGTTGATTAATGGAATTTATGGTTTATTAAAAAAATTATTTTACACTGTTCGAATTAATAATTTTTTTGCTTCACTAACATCACTTTCTGGTAGTCTTTAGACTATTTTTATTGTAAATTGCATACAGGTAAATTTTGGTTTGTGTACTTATTTCTAGGTACAGTGATGTCCCTTTAAAACCTTTTTTATTCCTTGCTTTTCATTCCGATGTTTGTTCACGGTTTGAAGTACATGTTTGAATTTAGTTTTAATAACTGAATTCTATAACAAATTAAATATTGCATAAAATTTCAGTATTATTTAATTTCTTTGTAATAAAACATCATTTTTACTATTTAAAAAAGAAGAAAACCATGGTAACAGTAACGGCTTCATACACTGATCGAGGAATACTTAAAAATAGGATTAAAGACATTCTTATAAAATGGAGCATCTCAATTATTAAAACAAGCTGGAGAATAAAATTTTTTGAATTGAATTTTTTTAAATGTTAACATTAATTCCAATGTCCAAAAAGAGATTGTGAAAAATCCTGGGTTAACATAATCATATTTTGATTTTCTGTAAGGGACTATAATCTTAAAACTCATTTTCTCTAGACTAAATTTTACGAGTTGTAGATTTGTAAAAGAAGGTGTGCAAACTCCTTATTATGACTGTTGAGTACAATATTAAGCATAATAGTAGTTGACGAATATATTTATACACTTGTAAAATTATAATTTCTAATACTAGTTTAAAATTACTTATTTACGAAACTTAGTTTTTCGGTCAGATAAAATATAAAAATTTCTTTCATTATAAAGCAAACCTCCTTCCATTGTCTGTATATTTTTGCTCTATCCTTTTAATAATCACTGGATTTTTTCCAAGACAAAAATGGCACTCGACCAAAGTAGTTTTCAAGCCTGCTTCAATATGCATATCTTTCTACTACGTATGTTTTTTCAACAGAAAGCGTAAGACACAAAATTTATTCTATAGAATCGTGAAATAGGAAGCTGTAACTAACCGGTCTGGAAGAATACTGACAATGCGTAAACGCATATTAAGTCCATTACATGGATATTGGGTATTATGGACCTGATGCTCCAGTTGACAGATCTGGCTGTATTTAGATTTTGACCTGAACTTGAAGCTGTGTTGAACTCGATTTACGTTAGTGCTCTAATACTGAAATACTTACCGTCGGTTGTCGGACCTGCTGATTATGTTAGCGACATTACTTCTGTTAGGAGACTGTAAGCTGCTATCTTACATATGAATATGAACAGTTAAACGATTTGGAATTTAGATGTCTGTGTAGAATTTGAATATATTCTCTACTTAATTTTTTTGCTGTTTTCAGTAAATAGGTCAAAAAATTTAATTTTATTAATTCCTTTTTTATTATAATTATTTTTTGTTTTTAATATTAAATATTATTTTTTTAATTTTTGTTTTATTAGTATACATATATTTTATTAAAATCTCATATTTCAGGATTATATTTATTAAATGCTTATGACTTTTTATTCATAATTTTGAATAAGAACTTAAAAAAAAAATCATGCTTGAAAGTGATGATCCCTTAGAAGCTTCTTTCTTTTTTTTTGTTAAATGAAATAACATCTTTTTTTAAAATGGTGTTTAATATTTCATAGATTTTCTATGTTTATTATTATAAACACATGCATTATTCTTTATGCAAACATTTATTTGTCACCGTTAGTATTTCTTTCATTTATTATTTTCTTATATTCAATTTATTTATGATTATGGATTTTTCTACTTTTTTTTTTTTTTTTTTTTTTTTTTTTTACCTCCGGAATCACCGTTAGGTTATATCTTCAGAGGATGAGATGACGAA
>JAAAKQ030130937.1:3088-13492 GCA_010016005.3 Zanna intricata | reverse complement strand
AATTATTGTTTTATATGAACTTGTCTTTTATTTATAGCCTATCGGAGGTCGAAAAAAAAACGGCCCTCGTACATATATTAAAATTCTATTAAATAAACCACCTAGTAGAGAATATTGAGGTAAGATATATCTTACCTTAATTATTCATAAAAGTACTTTCACAGGATCTTGCTCTCATTAAGGACTGAGATTATTTCATTATTGCATAATAAAAATTTTAAAATACAAAATACTAAAATTGTGAAAATTGGTTATTAATTTACACGAGTTGAGCAACTATCGTTGCAGTTTTTATAAGACCATCTCTCTTTCTCTCACAAACACTGTCTGTTTATCAGATTGGAATATTGTTTGTATTTATATATGTACTATTTTTCTAATATATTTAATGTTATTTCGTCTTTGTTAATATCTAATATTTCTAAGTATGTGTCAGTATCAGAAATAGTTTATTAAGTGGTTGCCATATTAGATTAAACCTAATTTATTTTTTTTTTTTTTTGTAATTTTATGTAATGTTCAAGAAATTTAGTTTCATGTATAAATACCATCAAACCATACATTTAATTTTATAAATTCCACACAGATTGTTAATTTTATTTTTTTTAATAGTTTATTATATGGCCAAATATTTCTTAATTGTACATTTTAGTAATGTTTTCAATGGTATTATTAGTTCATAAATACTTTGTGTATTTTTTCACTCTTTTGTCTCTTATTCTGTATTGGGTGTAAGTTAGTTATTTTGTTATTGTGTTTAGATAGTTGTTTTTTTTTTTTTTATAAATATTATTAATTAGTGTATATATATATATATATATATATATATATAGAGAGAGAGAGAGAGAGGGGGGGGGAGGTAGAGAGTGTGATTAAAAGTGTTCAGAATGAATGTATGATTCTTTTCATAATGGTGTGTAATAATTTTTTTGTTGTATGTATGAAATAGTTTCATATCGTTGAGATGCTGTTTTTTCATCCAGATTAGTGGTCATTTTGAAGAACCCCAGTACGCACTTCATGTTATTGAATCGATTGAACTGGACATTGGATTTAATTTAGAGGTACAGTCTGAGGAAACTGGAGTTGAAATTACATCATCTCCACTGAAACTTGTTCGTGACACTACTGTTGATACAAGGTTAGTATTCAGTTATATATTGTCATTATCTACATCTCTGTAAGATGTCAGTAGAAAAAAATTAACGATAAAAAAAGGAACATCAAATTTAGTAGTCTGTACATCTGGTGGTGGAATGCTAGATTTTGAAATTTCCAGTCTCTTTTCCAGTTTTTCTTCAATATTATAAATATACGTATGTTTTGCAGGTTTAAAAATTAGCTTTTTTAATATCAGCATCCTTGTAAGATTTTTTTTTAAATAACGTTAGTTTAAAAGTTTCTGCTGATTTTATTGAAATCTTTTTCAAATACTTGTAATCTCATTTCTATTTCTTAAAATATTTTATTTAATTGTATTATTTTGTAATAAAAACTTAATGTTCTTAATCGCTGAACTTAATTTTAATTTGTCACATAGTCAGCAGTTTTGTGTTATGTATTTTCAGGTTACACTCAACACAGAATGTAGAGTTATTTGGCAAGGCTTTAACATATGTTGCGTATTACATGTACTAGATTCATATACTGAAAATTCAGAAAAACTACAGGACAGCCCTCATGTCTCTCATGGTCTTAGCTCATGGATTATAATCAAGTGCATGTAATCGATACATAATTTTTAGTAACATTATTTTCCATGTTTTTAAGATATAGAGACAATAATGCAAAATCACTCTTAAATCAGCTTTTATAATTATTTTTATTAAAAATTTTAGTATGTTTTTAACTTGTTTACAAGCATATCAGTTCATATATATTGTACAAGCATAATTATTGATTTTTATTAGAAACCATCTTTTAATGAAGAGTCAAACTAGTTAGTACAATGAAAATAATTACATTATATGCAGAAACAATATTAGATTCATTCTGCCATGCTAATATTTCTACCAGGAAAGATTAACCCTTCCTTAAGAAAGTTAGAATTCGCTGTGGGTGAAACACTTACATTGTAATATAATCGTTTTTTTGTATGAATTGTAACTTTATTCATAAAACATACAAGCTGGTTTTTTTTGTTTTCTGTATTTTAAACAGAAAATTCACCAGTAAAAGTAAAATATCACAAAAAATTTTAACCAGAAATGATAAAATATCTTGTATTGGTCTTTGTTTTTATCCTTGCAAATTTAATTAAAAATGTACTTTTTAATAAAATAATTTTTTTTTTTTTAGATTATTAAATTAGAAGCTGACTTAACATTTAAGTCAGCTTAATAATTAAATCTAAAAATCTTGCATGTATATGGAGGTTTTACAAGAAAAATCAATGGATATGTTACAAACAAAAAAAAATAAATAAAAGCACTATATTCATTACATTAAAAGCTATTTAATTGTGAATCTATGTTTTAAATTTCAAATTACATGATTGCAATGTTAAATGAAAAGATGTAAATAAATTAGTAAAAAATTATAAGCAAATAAGTATTTTGTTATGAAAAGGTAAACTGATACAGTAATAGAATAAATATATACACTAATTTCTATGCCAGCTTGGATAGAAATGTGTTATAATTATTGTTATGAAATATAATAAAAATTCTACTAGTCTTATTAAAAACAAAAAAATAAAAAATAAAAGTCTTATCTTAGATATTACATGCATACCAGCATCATCATTCCATATACATCAGAATACTTGTTATCCATGCTACTGAGACCTTGCACATGCCCAACTGCGTGCAACCCCACAGGGAGGATTCTAGGCCTGTTCAGAAAATAACTGAACATTTTTAATTAAGTGCCATCAGAGATATTTAGTGACGTGCAGTTGGCAGTATTGTGTTCCACATATCCTCCTCTGTAACCACATTTCATGGATTGTTGATATCAAGTTTAGTTTTTGTTTTATTGTTATTTGAGTACAGCTTGTAAGTGTTAGCAGCGATTTTTGTAATGTGCAATTTTTGGAGCAACGATACAATGTAAAATTTTGTGAAACTGGGGAAAACTTTCACAGAAACGTTTCAACTTTTGAAACAAGCTTACGGAGATGATGCTCTGGGTTGTACACAATGTTATGAATGGTTTTTATGATTTAAAAGTAGTTGATTGAAGATGACCCCAACCAGAAAGGCCTTTGACTTCAACTGATAACACCCACGTTCAAAAAATCAATGATCTGGTGTATGGAAATCTCTAATTGACTGTCAGAGAACTTGCTAGAGAGGTGAGCATCTCAGTTGGATCATTCCATTAGATTTTTACTGAAAAATTGAAGATGCATCGAGTTGCAGCAAAGTTTGTTCCTCATTTCATAACTGAACAGCAGAAAGAACATCGAGGGGATGTTTATCAGCAACTTCTTGAATAAGCCATTGATGATGAAACATTCATGCTAAGGATCATAACAGGAGACATTGATGTAAAAATTAAAAAAGTAAAAGTGCTATGACACTGAGTAAAAAGTAAAAGTGCTATGACATAGAGACAAAAGTTCAATCATCACAATGGATTGGTAAAGGATCTCCACACCCCAAGAAAGCACATCAGTCTTGATCCACTGTCAAAGTGATGTTCTCTTTTTGTTTTGTTTTAATGGAATTGTGCATTTTGAATTCTTGCCTCGAGGTGAAACAGTGAACCGTACGTACTATCAAGGTGTTTTTCATACAGTTACATAAAAAATCTTCAAAAAGAGACCAGAGTTGTGGCGAGACAAATAATGGTTGCTTCACCTCGACAATGTACCCACACACTCAGCTTTGTCAGTATTGTCCCAAAAATCAGATGACTCTCCTCCTTCAGCCTCCCTACTTGCCAGACCTGGCTTCTTACATTTTTTTCCAATTTCTGAAATAAAAAACAGTGATGAAAGTATATAGTTTTGAGACTGTTGATGATATTAAAGCAAATTCATCATAGACCTTTAAAGGCCATTCAAATGAAGCTATCCAGGACTGTTTCATGAAGTGGAAACACCACTGAGAATATTGTGTGAATTTAAGAGGGGATACTTGGAATGGGACAAGGACCAATAATCCATAAAATTAATAATAAAGGTTAAAAAAATAAAGTTCCATTATTTTCTGAATAGTGCACATTAGGCTTTATAAGCTACTAATTGTTTATCCTTGCAATTTATGTGAATCTATTTATATACTACATTTCAGTTCATTAATATATACTTTATCAATGAGCTACTGTTTGTAATTTATTTTCTAGGTACTTTATTATACATGCTGCTGGTCTCCATTCTGTTAATCTTCCGATAATGCAAGAGTTCAAGATTTACTTTTCTAAAAATTATGGTTCGTATAAATTTATAGTGTAACTGATTTCCTTTCTTTTAAAAATGGATATAGTCTACTTTGCCAATAGAACATCTATAATTCAGTTTAATATTACTGTTATATTTTAAAAAAGAGTTAAAAACAAAGTACTACCATTATATTATTGTACAGCCATTGTTTTACAAACGTTAAAGCTTAATTACTCAAAAACAGTTAATACAGATTTTTTTTTTTAATAAAAATTTAATGTTTACTGTTATAAAGAGTGCTGTATTTTTGTTATGTAATCTTTTTTAAATCATAAATAAATAATTATTTCTTTATATTTCTTAAAAATGCTAAATTACTCTCTAGCTGGATAAAACCATTCTTTTCAATTTAAATATAAAAAGTTATCCAAGGATAATTTTATTCTAATTTATTTTTCATTTGAAATTTTTTGTCAGAAGGCTTGTTTAATGTGTAAGTTATAAGTTTTTTCAAAAGTGGAATGATTTAATTATTTTATCCTGTTAAGCTGCTACCACACCGATCGATTTTCCCAACTCGGACTCACAGTATAAACTTATTTTAACTAGACATTGCAATTTACAAGACTGAAATTTTAGTTATCTTGTAACTTGAAATATTTACTGGCAAGCAAATCTTTCTTGATCAAAATAAAATTTTGGCATTTAAGGTAAAATAAAGAATTAACAGTTCTCAGATGTGATGCAAATTTAGTGGTATATTTGTAGTGTAGTGACTTGAATTAGTATGTAAGTGATAGTACTCAGTGAGCCTTAATTTAAGATATAAAATATTAAAATTGATTGGTTAATTCTAAGTTATTAGTGATTTAAGTATATACTAGTGAGACCATGTGGCGAACAAACAAGATGATTTAATTTTATTTTAATTATTAGGCTAAGAAAACTGGAAGTGATATATACACTTATAATTCCAGGAGTGTAGTTTTAGTTTTTGATAAAAAAAAATATGAAAAACAGTGATTAGAACAGTTAAACTAGCTTTTAAATGTATTTTATAATCTATAACACCATGTGCTCGTTGGTTATTTCTGGCTAGTGCAAAAACTGAGATTGAGTATTAATTAAATAAAAACTAGTTTTTAGTATAGACAATTTTTTATTTTTATATTCTTTGTGAGAGAGTGAGTAGTGGGCGATTTGAATAGTTCAGACTTAGGAAATTTTTTTAAAATCTAACAGACTACATATATAAGGAAATACTCTTTTGCCTGTTTCCCTATGTAGGGGCCCTCGATCTCAAAACCTATTGGGTTCTTCATCGCACCCCAGGTATCTCTACCCCCATTTTTTTCCAATCACCTTCCCCCCTGAAAATATATTATTCCATTTCTGGGAGCCTCCCCATACCTCCATTTTTTGCACCCAAAACACCAAGTGTGGGGTGTCTAAGAACTTGGACTGAGACAAAGAAGAATATCCAATGTCAGTAAACGCAGCAATGTCAACTGTGATGGAAGAGGAGGCTGTGACCCAAGCTTCTCCCCGTCATCCAGCTTGTTGGATGTCATGGAGGTGGCAGACAGTAAGAAGAAAATGCCAGACAGGACCAGAAAGAGGGGAGGGAAGCATGTCAGTATGACTCGAGGGAGGATGGTTGCTCAGAGTTGGAGCAGCTGTTGGACAAGGTGAAGACTGTGGTGACTGAAGTAAGGCCTACCCCACCACCAAGAGGGTAATAAAAGATGCGGCACAGTGCATCCTTAACCTTGACCAAGGAGATCTTTGAAGATTTAACAGCCAAGGCGAAGAAGACAGATAATCATATCCAGACCATGAAGGAGGAGCCCACAGCTGTACAAGAAGTGTTGATGACAGGTGATGTGGCAACATTGAAGGAGGTAGTTGATAGGCATTGATCAGTTCAGACCTTTAAGCAGATCGCTGAGGAGAGAGGCTTGCCCTAAGAAGAGAATATCCGGGCTAAGGTTTTTATTCTGGACATCACATGAAACAAGAAGAGCCAGTTTGCAGGCCATGTCTGTATGGCTGCACCTGTATGGCAAGGCAAGGAGGAAGTTAAACGGTGGGACTCTTACACTGGGCACAGTCATCAGAGAGGAGGTATCTACAGTGGCAATACTGGAAGGAGAGGTTGTCGATCCGGAGGACATAGGAAAAAACTATGTCCTGACAATTGAGGGAGTAAGATTGGACACGATAAACCATGTGCTCAGTGGGTTGGACAGGGTAGACAAGGTGGAGGAGAGACCACTGATTGTAGCCATGACCATGGGAAGAGTGGGAGATCTGGCTGGTCAAAAAACCAGTAGAAATCTTGGCAAGGAGGCAGGCGATAAAGATCACGCTCTTCCTTTCAGGAGAGGGCGAAGGCCATGATGGTGGTTGTGAAGAAACAAGGGATGCCCTATGTGGATCTTCTCCAACAGGTAAAGACAGCGGTTAGAGAGAACATGGAGTAGGACATTCTCTTGGTCAGGAAAGGCGGGAGGAGGAGGTAGAAACCCAATTGAAGGAAGGAGAGCGGAAGGTTGAATGCCTTCTTTACTTTTACAAAAAGTAAAGGCCAAGGCCCCAGAGGTGTTGGTCTTGGACAAGGGCCCTTGTATAGGTTGGTCATAGTCCACATTCTGTGTCCTTGATAGATATCAAGGACATAAAAGAAGATGTCAGGAGGGTCGTGGTTAAAACTCTTGGAGGAGAGACCATGACTACATCTATATAGTTAGCTTATGGAAGTATTCAAAATGCAATGGTGATCCTATCTGCAAGGGAGGCAGACAGACTAACATCATTGCGGAGACTGCTGATAGGTTGGCAGTCCTGCAGAATAGAGCTTCGGCAGCTGGATACATTTTATTTCTAGTGCTGGGAGAAGGGCCATACTGCAGCATAGTGCAGGAGCCCAGACCAAAGTAAGAACTGCTACAATTGTGGTGGTCTAGGACACAAGCAGGCGGAATGCTGGAAGAAGCCCAAATATATTGCATGCGGAGAGACAGGACACTGTATGGGCAGTTGGCACTGTAAAAGGACTCAGTAATGCGTTGTTTGCAAGTAAACACAAGCAGAACCCCAATTGGTCATGACCTGGCATGGGAGGCATCAGTGGTCATGACATCAAGCTCCTCCTCATATTCGAACTGAACATGACGGTGATGGCTGCAGACCAATAGATAGTAGATAGGAACACAGATGCAACCATGCTAAATGTCTTAGGTAGACATGTGGTCAGTCGGTTAGTTCGAGGGGATGACTTCATTGTGTTGGAAACGATGGAGTATGTAATAATATGTGAATATACATCTACCGGAACTGCATGCATGAGTGGTTCAGAGAGTTCCTTGCCAATCTGGAGAGAACCATCCAGAGGTCTGTGAAGCCAGTCATCCTTGCCGGGGACTGTAACACAGAATGTGAGGAACTCAGGGGCATCCAATTTACACATAGAGGATATGATTTGGCTAACATGCTTGGCTTGGTTAGACTGGAGGTAATAAATTCCCCTGAGGCTCCCACCTTTGTTGGGAGAGGAAGGGGCGTTGCTATAGAAATAATGGCAATATTGGAGAAGGTGGTCCAGTAAATGACTGACTGAACCCTGGGAGAAGACAAAATTGGAAGCAATCACAGGGCAGTAGTCTTCACTGTCCTGTATGAGCAATGAATAGAACCGCGCCCCACAGGAGTATGGCATTCAGCCGTGTGATAGGTAGAGAGAGCAGTGTATACAATTGTAGATCAGTATATAAAATTTACTAGATCGTGAATACCGGTGTCCTTTGGTGGTTAGGTTTCTATTAACCACATTTCTCAGGATTGGTCGACCTGAGATTGTGCAAAACTACACTTCATTCACATTCATACACATCGTCCTCATTCATCCTTTGAAGTAATACCTTACGGTAGTTCCGGGGGCTAAACAGAAAAGAAAGAAGGTGTATACAATTGTGAAAAAGTTTAGCCAACTGCACCGACGAGGCCTGGAGGAACTAGCAGAAGTCATATCCATGAACTGCAGAAGGAAGATGCCCCAGTTAGGCACACTCAGCAAAGGATGTACTGGTGGAACAACAGTATTGCCACTTTGAGGAAGGCAGCACTAGCAGCGAGGAGAAGACAGTAGCATGCCTACAGAAGGAATCTTAGACACTTAAACAGAGAGAGGAGACAGAGTTGGAGGAAGAGAATCACATGGCCAGGAGGAGGCTGAGTACAGCTATTAAGGAGGCTAAGCTGAGTGTTTTTAAGAGGCTTGTTGAGGGCTTCAACATGGACCTTTGGGAAAGGGCCTATCAGATAGTGACCAAGAAGTTTGGTAGGCACCTCCCCACACTGTCCTGGAGCCAGACGTTTGGAGCAGTTTGTCGGCTCTTCCCCCTACGTGAACTGGACTGGGAAGTGATTCCATGCAAGCATGATCATCGTTTCACACTGGAGGAGATTCAATGGTCAGCCTCCAGAATTACCATTAGGAAGAGTCTAGAACCAGATATTGTCCTGGGTGTCAAAGTGAAGAGAGTGGTGGAAAGGCACTCGTAGACTGTCCTGGATGCCTTCAATGCTGCCCTGGAAGACTGTAGGTCCCCTGATTATGGAAGAAGGCCAGATTTATGCTCCTTCTAAAGCATGGATTACAACAAGAGGGAGAAGGAGCATACAGGCCCTTGTGTTTACTAATACAAACTGTATGAGCAGCTCCTGTCAGAAAGGATTAGGGCAGAGCTTGAAGAGACTGGAGGCTTTTCACCGAATCAGTATGGGTTCATAAGAGGAAAGTTGACCATTGATGCAGTAAAACATGTGGTTGACTCGGCATGGAATTGAGCAGATGACACATGAAGAACAAGACAGATCCTTCTGGTGATCCTCCTGCAATTAGAAATGCTTTTAATAATATACCAAAGGGGGTGGTGATGGACTCGCTGAGAGCTAAAGAGCTGAGTGTATAACATTGCCACCCTCAATGACTACTTCCATGACAGTAGGATTATGGTCGATGCATTAGAAGGACAAGAGTCATTTGACATGTATGGAGGGGTGTGGCAGGGATCTGTGCTTGGCCCTCAAATATAGAACATGGTGTATGACGGTGTTCTGAGACTACAATTCCCAGGAGACACTCAGGCGGTCATATGCTGACGATCTGGCTCTGTTGGTCATTTTTCGCTGGCAAGATGGAAAAGGAGGTCGAGGAGATGGCATATGGGGCAGTTGACTGGAGAGACCTTTCTCTCCAGTCAACTGCTGAAGGAGAGAGTTCTGAGTCTAGCCTCACAGAAGATGACATTGGTGGCATTGATTGGTTGCAGACGAATGAGGGAATTTACAGTTGATGTTGGGGGCACAAGTGTCAGAACATCAAGGTGTGAAATACCTCAGTGTGTGGTTGGAGCGCTCTGGCACTGGTGTTAGTGGTAGTGACAACTACCACCTGGGAGAGGCCTCTAGAAAAGCAGAGAGGACCCTTGACATGCTGAAATGATTTATGAGCAATCAACTGGGGTCACTGACAAGTAAGAGAAGGCTTTTCTTATCAGTGGCACCTCAGTGCTGCTGTATGCAGTACCAGTGTGGGCCAAGGCATTGGATCGGATGAAGAATGAGACAATGCTCTCTTCACTGCAATGAAGAGCAGCAATAAAGGTGACCTCTGCATATCATACAGTTCTTACGATGCAGCAGAGGTTTTAAATTAAGGGAGATGCTGCTAAGAGAGTGACAAGATTGATCGGCCACCTCCAACAAAGCCCCATGAACTAGGAGGCTGATCCCCAGAATTGACAGGTGGGTCCGGAGGTAGGGTACTACCTTACCCAATTCCTCATGGGCCATGGCCCATGAGGAATCTTTATAGATTTCTTCATGAGAATTTATAGAATCTTCATGAGGCATATCTTTATAGATTTGGAAAAAGGACATCCCTGGAGTGTGCTTACTCTATCAGATTGATACACCAGATCACATGTTCTTTGGATATGCATGGTGGGATCATGAGAGAAGACAACAGGGGTTGACATGACTCACCCTGGGCAACATTGTCAGTCGCATGCTCT
>JAAAKQ030130926.1:0-13492 GCA_010016005.3 Zanna intricata | reverse complement strand
TGCCGAAATGCGCCATGCCCGGAAAGAAATTGTGTTATGTACCGATTGGGGGATACCCATTTATTAGCGTACAAACTGACTACCTGCAGAAACAAATCGTGAGTATACCGACCCTTAGTGCACTCATCCCATCGCGTCTGCCACGCAACAAAATCCTGGTCCTCTATTTCACGCAAACGGTCCGAGGTCAGAAGACCAGCTATAATATCATTTTAGATAATGCAATCTGAAATGGAAACTCTCATGTTTTTATAATTAAACAATAAATAGACTGATATACCTGTATTAAATAAACTGAACTGGTTTTTAATAAGAAAAATTCTAAGGTAAAGCAGGTATATTTAAAAAAAATTTGTATCAGTTGTTTAAACAGATAAAATGTGTGTTTGTAGTAGATGTTATTCTACTACAAAGTTTGAAAAACTTTGTTTTATAAACAAATTTTGATGTAGTTTATTTAAAATTAACTACAAGTCTACATCTTGGCCTTGTATATTTTTTGTTTCAAGATTAATTCACTACAAATTCGAAACTTGATTTGTGGAAATATGGAAATTTTAATAGTTACGAAAAATATCATTGCTGATATTTTTAAATATCATGATTTAAACTTTGGACCTTTAGGATGAAAAGCTGAGATAGTAGCACTCCATTATGGGAGGTTGAGGGATATTGAAGATGTTTTATAATCAATGTTGAATATTTTTTTTTATATTTAAATAAAATTTAATTGCATTATTTTTTTTAGATAGTACACTATTGCAAATGTCAAATTCAACAAAAAGAAAACAATTTGGAGTAAAGTATGAAAAAAAATTGTTAACTGATGATGATGAAGATTACAGTGACAAATTCTATTTACAAAAGTTACCTTCAGATGCAACCATTTTCAGAAAAGAATTTTTAGCAGTAAATTTTTTGCTCAGTAAGTGCTTTAATGATAATTTTTTAACCTATAAATGACTCAATTTGAAATCGCATGAAAGTTATTCTTTCGAAGGAGTTTCAAGCTAATTATGAGCACTTGTTTCATCAGTGGTATTATAAAGAATATGTAGAGAGACACTACACACTACACGTGTAACAGAATCAACATTTGCAAAAAAATAATTAAATAGAAATTAAACTTAAAAATCATATTTTCTTGATTTTTATGTTCTATGTAAAAAATTTGTATTTTAATATCTCTTTGTGCATTCTTTCTATGAAATAATTAGCAAAAGTTAAATTGTTTTGTGTGTAATCCTTTCATCTATTTCTTTTATTTATGGATGAATATTAATTTTGAAATAATTCCACATTCTTAACCTATTCCACTCTTAAATAAACTAAACTATGAGGTGTGGATAAAAAAACCTGGATTAATGCTGGAAAATAGATGCTAAGTGTTTTAAAAGGGCAACACGTTAAAAACTTTCATTTTTAATTCTTCATGATTTTAACATTATATCCTTCAATATGGTCCCCTCCATGATCCCCACAATAATCCATGTGAATTTTTAATTGGCCAAAGCAATTTTGGAAGTCATTTTCAAAAAGCATGTTCATGATCTGTCGCTTTGTCTTTCACAGCTTCAACTGTCTCAAATCTTTGTTCCTTTCACTGCTGATTTCACCTTGGGGAACAGAAAAAGTAATGAGGCAAGGTCCAGTGAATAGGGTGGGTGTTCCAATGCAGGGATACCATGCTTGGAAATGTCTTGACAGACAATGCAGCGTGGTTCAGGGCATTGTCCTGATGAAGAATCCATGACTTGTTTTTTCACAATTCAGGTCACTTTGTTCTTAATCATTTATGAGGAGTAATTAGGATTTCAAGTTAGTATTGCTGATTCACAGTTTGACTTTCAGGTACCAAATTTACGTATATATGTAAATATCTCCATGGATGTTGTAAAACATTATCGTCCTGGATGTGGGTCATTTTCAACCTATTCTCGTCTCTCTTTGAACCGTTTAAACCACTCAAAAACCTGAGTGCATGATTACATTCATCTCCATATCTTCTTTTAACAAAGATTGGGTTTCTGTGGCAGATTTTTCAAGTTTTACAAGAAATTTAAAATTAACGTGTTACCCTTTTAAAACACTTAACATCCGTTTTCCAACGGGCTGTAGATGCAAGGTCCGATATGAGCGAAGGCCACGGATGGTAGGAACTGGATGGTAGGAATGGAACCCTACCAACTGGATGGTAGGAATGGAGAGAGAGGATGTTACGTGACTCGGTCGTGTGCCTTTTGACCTTCATGCGCATGTTGTTTGTCTATAGATAGATTGGTTTGGTTTTTTAACCACATCTTGTATATTATTTTAATGGGGCAAAGTTAAGTTGGACAGTTACATGGTTTTCAGTTTTTTACTATGAATACTTAAGGCATTTTTTCCATCTTTTATGAGTTTTTTCCATTCTGCATAGGATCTGATGACTCAGATCGTAGAACAAACTGGAACAGGTGTTCCAGTTTGTGCTTGCTGCAACTGCCAACTAACTGTACACCATATCCTTGTGGATTGTGTTTGCTGTGTCTCTTCCCCACTGTTCACATTTGCTGTGCTTTTTATGGGGTTTTATTGGGGCCAATTCTTCAGTGATTTGTTGAAGGTTATTGGCTAGGTGTGATGTAGATGTTATTTGCTATAGGTCTTAGAGTTTATCTGTGATTATGTTTTTTGTTGGTTTTTGATAATCTCCATTCTTCATTTGTTGGTTTTATTTCTCTTCTACTGTTTTTTTTCTCTGCCTAGTTGAGTGTTGAAGTCTCTGATTAGTTGTTTGTGATTTTTGGGGATTTTATTTACGGTGTGGTCAAGTAGGTCCCAGAACTTTTCTGTTTCCTTACAATCTTTGAGAGATTTGTTTTTATTATTAGTGGGGGCATTGGTATTTATTACGGTGTAAATTTTATTACATGCTTTTTAGGCTGTGTTGAGATTTTTGGGGGTTGTGACTTAATTTTGTATGGAGTTTATTACTTTGAGGGTGACCTAAAAGCCTATTCCTAACTGTGGGACACTTTTCATCACTCTTCCAAGGTATACCTTTTTGTAGAGCCTATATCCTTGAGATTCCATGACATCTTGGTTTGTGTTTCTTAGTTCCTGCAGTCCCATGATGAAAATTTTATTTTGGGGGTCTATAAGATCAGTTATTATTTCTAAGTTTACCAATCTGCATCAGTGAGTTTACATTGTGTGTGGAAATGTAGGTAATATGCTTTGGTTTGATTTTGAATTTTGTATTGTTCTTTTTTGTGTGTGCAGTGTTAAGGCATTCCAATAATTCTGATTGCATTTTTCTTTTAACTGGCAGCACACCATATCAGAATGCTGCCTTGTCTGAGCTCTGGTATTGCTTGGTTCAGTTGGAAGAATATTCTTTAAAAGACCTTTCATGGTTGACTGTCAAGGAGTTACTAGTGGTGGGAGTAGGCCCCAAGTTACAACTCTAGATATGGTCAAGTGAGGTTGTATTGGAGTAAGGCTTAATAATAAAGTTTGTTAGATTCAGTTCACCAAACAAATTTCTCCTATTTGTTCTGGATACATCCAGATGTACCTCATGGAGGGTCAGTCTGACTTTTGTTAAAGTTATTTTGGAGAAAAGTTAAAATGTCTGATCATAGATATGTGCCTAAAAGCAATAATATAAAACTTGCCAACTGCTTCATAGAAACAAATTAAAAATACATAAAAAGGAATAATAATCCAAATCAAAACCTTTATGTAGTTCAGCAATATAATATATATAACAAAAATTACATTGACATACTATGAAATACATAGTTGAAATATTTTACAAATTTTAATATTCTTAAATATATGTATTCTTAGCTCCAAAAAAAAGAAAAAAAAAATCAGTACAAACTTTCAGCTGACGAAAAAATAAGTACAGTGCAGCAAGAGTAATTGAAAACATTTTGATGAAAATAAGAAATTTTCTGTGAAGTTTAGATATATAAATATAAAATCATTATATATTTAACAAATCTACACTATTTTATAAATACAAAAGTTATACGTATGCTTTTTTTTTTGTTCTGGGTAATATCAAGAGTTTCTGAACTGTGAAAAAAATCTTTTGTATTTTGAAACTAGGATCTTTCCAAGGATCATAGGCATATATTAAAAATGTACTCTCTGTATGGTATGATCATGTATTCTCTTCCAGGGCACCCTTTCATAGTTTTGATACATAATATGTAATTAAAAAAATTTGGAGAAAACCATTTATCTTAAATCTACCACACTTCAGAATGTGATTTCTACAAAACCAGAAGCAGACTAACATTAAGGTAGGGTGTAGGGGATTTTAAACTTCCATAACCCTTTGGCTCACTCCCCCCTCATCAAATTTACTCTAGTAAAAAATGAACTACTTCAATATTCAAAATTTTCATTTACATATTACCATAAGAAAGAAATTATGGTCTGTATTGGTGTCAACATAATTCTGGCTGATTTGTACCCTGCAGATTTCTAATTCCCAGTATTTTTAAGTTAAAAATTGAAATATTCTGATGCACAAACTACTTTTTCAAAATAAGTTCTACCTCAAACATGATTGTTAAAAATATATAGAAAAAAGAAAAATTCACACCTTCTTGCCCTTCAAAGAGGTCAATGTTAGAAAATTCTTTCTGAAAATGTGTTTACATTCTGAAAAAAATTAAAATGACTTAATTTCCAAAAGCTACACTAACACTTTCCCTCCTAGGGCATGAGATATTCTAGCTCTCTATAATTAAAAACTGAGATCTTGAAATATTCACTTGTTTTTCACATGTTTTTCAAGATATAATATCGTTCCTTAGGGGGATAGGGATCTTTAAACAGGTTGAAATTAATAATTATTAACAAAAATCACCTGTGAAATAACTAATTCATCACTATGAACTAAGCTGTTAAAAATACCATATGAAGTAGTGGCTACAAGTAAAGTCAAAGTTATCATGGTCAACAGATGATTATAATATCTAATACAACATTTTTAAAAATTAAACTTTTGTGTACGTGTTGTCGGTAAAAACTGTTACTGCAATATAATAATGATTCTTTCATCTAATTAACAAAACCTGAAGAGAACTTAATTTATTTTTATTCCATTTGTACTACGTCAAACAGTTTTTCTACTGTATTATACAGTTTTAAAATCTCTGTTGAACATAATTATAAGCTATAATTGAAAGATAATCTCTTTTAAAATATGTTTATGAGAGGCCATTCAATCATCTAATAGTTTTTAAATAGTTTCTTCTATATATAAATTTATAAGAATTGTGCTTAGTACCTGTTTGTTTTTTCTGGATCACATTTCTTGAGAACAATATTTATCATTTCTATTTGTGATAGTAATGATTGATGATCCAGGTAAAACCAGGGTTATCCCAGCTCTTCCTGCTAATTTTGTAAAATTGACTGATATGAACAATAAGATAAATAATGTTTAGTCTGTTTAAAATAATTTATCAATTTGATATCATTGTTCATTGTAAATATATCGCAACTGTTCAATGAATGGTGTTCAAAGAATATGATGACTGTTAAATGAATGTTCAAAGACACCCTTATGTGTGTTGAAAAAATTTAAATTTTATATTTTTATTGAAACTGGAATTTCTATATAAGTCGGTAACATAACAGCTTCAATCCAACTTTAATCTGACTTTTAGTAATAAGTAACATCTCTGACCTCAATGAGGTTTCTATGTGTCCTTTACAAATAATTTAATTTGAAATAAAAAGCATGAATATCACATTTTTTTCTTCATTTTTTTATCCATTTTTTATCAAATTGTCTATCCAAATGATAGGCAATTTGACTGAAACTTATGCTATCAAAGTTGATATTTGTAATAATTTAAATAATTTTCTTCATACTGATATTTGTACAGCTAAAAAAAGGAAAACTAAACTCGTAGTCTCATTTCTTTAGGTACAGTTGGTAATATATATTATGTAGAATATGCAACAGGTGAGTGTGTGAAGATTTTTGGAGGAAATTCTGTTCCTGTTACTGGGATAGCAGCTCATCCTAGCAAGTATGTATATGAAATATTAAACATTTTTTCTTTTTTCTTTGATAAAGGCAACTTTTCTTTATAATTATAAAAGCTATTTAAAGTAACTATTGAAAGAAAATAATGGGACTGATTTTTTGTAAGACAAACTGCGTGAGCCTCAAGGTCAAACGCCATATTGTCGAGTCGCCTGACATCCCCCTTTACATTCCAGCAAGTGTGATGGCCGCAGCCTGCTCAGTCGGGCCACAGCCTTTGCTTTTGTTGAATCATGTACCTGTAGCTTGTTGGAAAAATGGTATGCGTTTTAATAGAGCAACGAGTTACAGTGAAATTTTTAGTGAAGCTCGGCAAATCTGTTACAGGGACCTCTTCTCTCTTACAAGTGTACATCATGCCCACAGGTTTTTGAGTGGCATAAACGGTTCAAAGAAGGATGAGAAGAAATTGAAGATGATCCACGACCAGGACATCCTTAAACTTCAATACATTAATAAAAAATAGTCAATCTCATCTGCCCTGAAGGTCAAAAAGTGAATTAAGAATATTATATTGAAGTTCTAACTACTCTCCATGAAGTAAGAAGAAAGAGACCTGAGTTGTGGAAAAAGAGATCATGGATTCTTCATCAGGACAATGCTCCAGTCCACACTGCACTGATTGTCATTTTTGGCGAACCATGGGATCCCTGTGCTGGAATGGAACATCCATCCTATTCACCAGACCTAGCCCCATGTGACTTTTTATGTTCTCAAAAGTTAAGGAAGCATTGAAAGGAATGGTTTGAGACAGTTGAAGCTGTGAAAGAAAAGGCGACAGAGACCATGAACATGATTTCAGAAAATGAACTGAAACACTGTTTTAAACAATAGAAAATTCGAATGGAGCGATGTAGGGATCATGGAGGGGAGTGTATTGAAGAGGATAATGTGAAAGTTGTTATGGAAAAAAAATAAGTGTTACAGCAAAAGTCCTGTTATTTTCTATTCAAGCCACACCTTGTGGTATGTATATATATATAATACTGATAATAGTTAAGCTTGACTGAATTAAATTCTGGCCACAATAAAACTTAAATTTGGCTGATATGTAGAAGCTTTTTTGAATTCAATCATAAAACTCTTCTGCCTGTGCTTTCAGCCACTCTTGCATATTGAATTGCATTGCATATCATCATTATCAAATACTTTGATGTGAGGCATTTCATCATGAAGAGAAGATAATCACCTTGCTCTAAGGAGGATAATCAAACACTTTACTTGAATTGTTACAGTATATGCAGTTGTGTAAGAAAATGATAGATCTTAAAATACCATGATTTTACTTAAATATATTTTTTTAACATCTTACTTACTATACACATTTTAATTGACTGTGGTGTATATTCCATGAATTAAACCAAAAAACATCCATTTTAAAGACAGTTATGATAACTTTCCTAGAAGAAAGTTTTCAAAGCTTTGTGGTTTAAAAGGTAAGTAAGTGTGGGACCCACTTCACTGAATGTTTTATCTTTGTATTTATTTTTTAAATTTAGGTCTTGTGACTTGTAACAATTTTCTTCTTCTATCAATGAGATCTTTTTAGATCTTGTTGCATTTAATCTTTTCATCTTCTTTCTGTTGTTTCCAGTACTTTCCTTTCTTCTCATCTAGTTTGAAATCAACTATTTTTCAAAACTCTACTCTATTTTTTCCATTTTTATTTTTAGGTCTTTGTTTACTTCCTGGTGACACTCTTTGGTTTTTCTATCTTTGTAAGTGTTAATTGATTGTATTGTAAATCTATTGTCACTCATTCTATAAATGTGGCCAAAAAACCTCATTATTCTTTTCTGCATTTCTGTTTCTAAATCTTTTATTTATTGGATTTTACCCAATAACCTTCCTCTGGGTTGCTACAATTACAATTTTAATGAATTTTTCCGTTTAATGAATTCTACTTTTTCCATTTAATGAATTCTACTTTTTAATTCCTTCTTTTTTGAGTGCAGTTGGTGTTAATTATCTCACTAGTTCGTGTTATTAACAGTTGGTGTTTGTAAAAATTTTATTCAAAAAAGAAAAAGGTATCACTTTTATTGTTGTATTGCCCAAGAAAAGTTAAATCTAATTATATCCATTAAACCCTATGAAAGATTTAGGAAGCTTCTCAGCACAAAAAAATATAAACTTAGCATTATTAGGATTACTTCATTTAAAATTGAGCAAGGAAGTGATTCAAAATGCTCTGAAATGATGAATTGTGGTTTATCCGTATTATAAAACCTCTTTAATCATTCATGACAGTAACATCTCTCTTCATCATGGCCCAATGTCTAGGTATAAATGTCCCATTCCACTACCTCTCATAACCCTCATTAATCACATCTTCCTTGTAAAATCACACTTTAATCTTCATAAAGTTTTTTTTAACTACTTTACAGTCTCTGGCTAACAGGAATCTTATTACTGAGCACACTTTACAAATGGTGCAATTCTAAATATCAGGAACATCCTCATTCAACAAGCCATTGCAATACAGGCCTTTTTCTACCAATACAAGATGTTTACAGAGTCCTATTACACTGTTGCTCTGAGATTGCATTTCTTCCACTACTTGTGGATGCAACGTTTAAAATTTAGTTTACTTTAGTATTGTAAATTATTGAGTATTGTAAATTTTTTACAGCTGATATCTTCAATTTTACATCTCTTTGTGCATTTTAACTTCCATTGTTGTTTCCATTTTTTTAATCAGCACAAAGTTATATGATTAATCTTTTGAAAAACTGTTTTTCAAAAGACATTTGACTCATTTTCTGGATATATATTTCTGAAAGATGTATAATATATGTATATATATATATATTTGTAATTAAGAAAAAAGATGAAAATCCTCTCACAGTATTCTAGAGACACTAACCCTACCAATCTAGTGTTATTAAAAAATTATTACAAAATCTGGTGCAATGTTCTGTTTACAGTATAGTACAAACACATCATTTGTTATGTCCATTTTTTCTTTAATATAACAAAAGTATATTCTCTCCATACTTGTGTATTTTGAAACTCTCAAACATACAAATATTTTTAAAGTTCATCCTAATTCCTTATTCTTTTTCAAATTTCATTCAGCTGAAGTTGTCAAAAGAAAAAAATTGATGGGATTTTTTTTTTAACAAAAAAAAGTATTTCATATTAATCCTGTGAATAAGGTTGGCATCATGAAAAAAGGAAGAATTTTGCAGTATTCTTTGGATTAAAAACTGTATTATAATTATTTTTTATTTAATTCTTTATAAAACAAAATAAAAAATGTTATTTTATGCATTTGTTTCAGAGATTATTTTTATTTTGGTGATTTTAATGGAATGCTTTACCTGTATGATTATTCTAATAAAATATTAGTTATTAAGAAGCAAGTAATATCAAAAAACAGCAAATCAAAACTTCACGGAATACCCATTACTAGCATAGGAATTTGCTCTGCTGGTAAAAATAATAACATAATGAATACATGAATTTTTTTTTACAGCTTTTATCTAAAGAAGATATGCTTGGTTACTCTTTTTCTTTATTAAATGTGTAGGAAATATATGATTTAACATTGGTATAGTAGTTTTATTTTTCAAAACTATAAACGTTTCACTTTTTGAAAAATAACTGCTCAAGATATGTTGCTACATAATAACTATAACAAGATAGCTGAATAAAATAAACTTTAAAAAGAACAAATAAATAAAAATGCCTTCAAATAAATGTAAAACCAATAAGAATTAAACAATCATTTTTCAATTTTTTGTGAAATTATAACTTTTAGAAATTTATATAAAATTACATATAAATAAGTTGTAGTTATTTTTTAACTTGGCCCTGATTTTTATAAATCAAAATTCAGAAAATTAACAAATTGTAATGTATTCTTGAAGACTGTTGAATTTTTTAAAAAAGGCTTATTTTTATATAAAGTAGAGATAATATTACAATAAATGTCATCCATATGAAAAATGCTGTTTGCAAGTAATATAAAAGATAAAAAACCTGAATCTTGATCCATAGTTCTTAAACTGATTTTCTTGCATGTTTATATGGAAATATACTGAATAAATTGACATCAGGCTATAAGAATACTGTTAACACTGTACAACAAAAAATACTAATTTTAAGCGATGATCTTGATAAAAAATGAAAGTATTTTTAAACTGTCATGATCATGAGATAATTTTTTACATAAAATTAATTTTTAATTAATTAATTTTAATTTTAATTAATTTTAAAAATTAAAATTAATTTTTAATTAATTAATTTTTTAATTTTACATAAAATTAAAAAAAATAAAAAACTGGTAGAAATCATTTTATAAAGAATAAAATTTTCTGTAACAAATTTCATAACAAATACATACTTGTATGACTATTAGTGGTTCAGATATGGATATTAATAAAAAAAAAATTATTTTTCCAGTTATGCATTTAATTCTCATAAACTATTGAGTATTAATCAGATGTGAAGAACATATACAAATGTTAAATACAACAAAATCTACACTTAAAATACAATAATTTAAAAAATAAAGACAGGAAACATGCACAATATATTGATATATGTGATATATTAATCACAAATCAAAATTAAATTATAAAATCAATAATGAAGAATTCAACTTAGTCAATAAATGTAAAATTTACTAAAACAATAAAAAAATAGTAAATTGTTACAGCTTTTCTAATTAATTGGCTTTTCAACTTTATAAGTCTTCATTGTTCGTAGCATTTTTTTTCTCATACATTTAAGCTTTGTTTTAATTTAATCTTATATTTCTTTGTATTCCACTGAACTGGTTTGATTACCTATGAGTAAAATCTAGGGACAACATCCTAAGCCACAAAGGGGAAGACACCTCATTGTGACAATTACGGTCGCCACATTATTCCCTCTGTTCCTAACCCTGATGGGATTTACTGTAGGTCATCTTTCAGACCCTCTAAATTTGATAATACAACACACACTACTTTTATGTTTTAATATACTTGAACAGTGTACGCACCTGTTATAGTTTGTAACCAACTTTTCTGGTATAAAACAATCTTTTTTTTAATAAGATGTTTAAATTTATGTACAAATGGGATGAAAATTTTTCCCCTCAAAAAAAATTAAATTTACTTCCACAATTTGAACCTGCCTTATTTTCACAAATTATACAGTTAAGCTGTGCACTATTTTTTTAATCAATCAAATATTAACTTTGAACTCTCAGTATCTTGATGCTATGTAATTTATGAATATCTTCTTGGGAAAAATTGGTTTTGTGCTGACATACTTTCAGAATATTCACAAATCTCTCATTATTACCATTCTTATCACATGTATTCCCAGTCAACGCTCCATCTATTTGCTTCCTTTAGCATTAATTTCCCAGCTGAAATCACTTATCTTGAGCTAAATATTACAGTACACTTTTTTCAAAACGTATCTTTTTAACTATTCATCCTTATTTGAAGTGTATACCCCTAATATTACTGAATTACGTTATTTTCTGGATAACATTTTATAAGATGTACATTAATAATTATGTCTCTTGTTATATGTCTGGAAATTCTTGCTTATCAGATGGTTTCTTTCTTTTGCTTTGCTTTCAAGCTTTTGTCAACACCACTATAGTTGTTGCAATTCCATCAAATTTTCACATCCAGAATTTTTATTTTTTGTATCTGATAGAACACCCACTTGATGTTTGTTATTTAATTTATAAATTCTTGAGGTTTACCTTGTACTTCTTGAATATTACCACAACTTCAAAGTCATAGCCCATTTTTGTTTTGGATTTTTAGGAATTTAATTCACATCAGTTTTAGTACCATTTCAATTCACATCAGTTATAGTACCATCAACTCAAAGTTAATTGAATTATATTCTGTATACAACTACTGTTAACACATCATACTTCCTTGAGCATATAAATAGGTCGATGGAAGAACTGATTAAAGGTGAGATTGGGTAAAACATCTACTATTGTATCTGATCTTCAATAATAATAGTTGATTTTCCTTATCAGTGAATACTAGTAAGGAAGGTCCTCTCACACTAGCTGCTTGATATAAAATTGAAAAATATTTACAAAACTTATAAATTTGTTCATGAATGTAATTTTTGTAAATGTTATTTTATTCTAGGAGTTGAATTAGCTATTGGACTTGAAGATGGATCTTTGCATTTCTTTGATCCAGTTTTAATGGAAGATGAAGGATACACATTTTATCACTCAAAAGATGCAATTAGAAAAATTGTATTTGATAAAAATTCAAATTTTTTGGCTCATTATGTATGTAAAATATTTTTTATGTATTTATTATGATGCTTCTTAAAAATTGAAATGGAGCTAATAGTTTAATTGTATTTAATTTACTGTAGAACCACTAATTGGGAAATAAGAGTCCCTTAGGTCAGATCACAAACAAACCCTCAGCACACAAAGAATGACTTTACAGGTTTTGATATCCTCAGCATTAACCTAGCAGAGTTTTAACTTAGACTTACAGAACCAAAAATGAGTAATAAGGGAAGAAGGATAAGGAAAAGGGGTGAAAATTAGCTTAGCATTAGAGCACTGTTTAAAAAAGATTCCCTTCAGGCAGCAACTGCTATTCTCAAGGCAGATCAGTTATTCCAAGCATTAAGAGCCCTTCATAATTAATTAATAATATTTATTATTAATATAATAAATGTTAATAATAATACTGAATGAATTGTTTATGAATAATAAGTGTAGTATTTATTAATTATTTGAAACATGCTCACTGTATTGTTTGTGTAATCCTAATTTATTTATACAATTTATAAAAAAGGAGGAAAATTTACCTTCATGTTGAAGATCAGAATCACTTGATGGATCCATCAGTGGAATGCATTGTTAGTAATATGAAAATTTCTGAATCTTTAAATCACTTTTAGAGACTTCCAACAGAAGAATGACATATAGAACCCCAACTATAAAGAATATAAGTGTTAATATATCCCACAACTGTAATGGAATAATTTGAGTATGAAGGAGAAATAAATAACAAAACCATTACATCCAATTTTTATAGATTAAGTAAAATCATTTTTAATATACTATTTTCTAATTAATACATTATTTTCTTCCTTAGATTAAGATGCGATTTGAAAACAGATTTGCTGTCAACTGATTATTTTTGCAGTTCATTTAGCTTGCTATTTTTTATAAATGTACTGCCTGTTTTATTCTTCTTACTGCTTAAGATATGCAAACGAAAAATGTTCTTAAGAATTTATAAAAATAATGGTATATTTAAAAATAAAAATATGCATTTTAAAATATAAAGTTTTGTGTGTGTGTTTGTCTATCTCTGTATGCACACATACACAAACGCACGCGCGCACACACACACACACACACACACTCACTCACTCACTCACTCACTCACTCACACACACACACACACACACACACACACACACACACACACACAC
>JAAAKQ030130915.1:0-13492 GCA_010016005.3 Zanna intricata | reverse complement strand
GTATCTTTTCAATCTGATTATAAACTAGCGTTCTTCAATCGTTCGTGCATTTTTTTACTCTTTCCGATACAAAATTCTGCTCTTCGTTCAAAATGTCTCATCTGTAGATTCTCTATTCCTTATTCAGGTCGTTGTTATTTTATCCACTAAATAACTGAATTGGTCAGCTAAATGTGTACTTTTCAATAACTTTATATTAAATTTATTTGTTTCTATGCTTTATTCGTATGGCGTTACTATAGATCTTTTTCTACGGCTGTAGATTACTACAGCTTTTTGATTTCGCAGCTAGAACCTTATACCATAATAAGGGTCATTATGAAAGATTTTCATAACGATACAGGTGTTCACAACCGATCAAAAGCCTACTCTTTTCAACCACTGACCAATTAGAAACGGGTATTGTTTAATGTATTAGCTGTTTTTATAGATTCATTTTGATTGGATTTAGTAGTTAGTAAACAGATAGTAATTTAAAATTACACCAATAGGGAAATGTCTTTAACACTGATCAATATTAAAGAAAAGGTAGAACTTATAAAATATTGCCACAGAAACCTTCTTTTTTTTTTTTTTTTTTTTTTTTAAATTCAAAAAACACTCCGAAACAATGTTTTCTGTCATTGATTTAAATCAATAATCTGAATATATCCTCAACCGTAAAAAAATATCGTATGCAACTCTACATAATGGTCATTAATGCACTAATGCGAAGTTCACGATAATCGCCTGGTACTACTGCATTAATACCTATCATTATAGGCTCATTGCATAATGTACTATTTCAAACTGCCTCATTTTAATCTGAATGTTGCATAATTTTGCAACATTTTTGAGTATTATTAGGAATGTTGTGTTATTTTGTTTCAGAACAGAAAGAATTTTTGAATAAAAGTATCTTGTACTTAAAATAGCATCATTTTTAATTAAATCTGTTACGGCCAAAATTTTTATACCTCTTAAATTGTTTTTCTTTTTACTTTTTCATAATTAAGAAGTTTTCTGTGATTATTTCCTTTAATCTATTTCATTAATAAATGCAAAGAAGTACATACAGCAGTTAATTACACATCCATATGTTAATGCGCTCTTTGAAAAAAGATTAATGTGATTTTATAATGTTCCTCATTAACAGTGTAATTTGAAAAAAAAAAAGATAAAATGAGCGAAATCATTTCGTTTAAGCTTATTAAAATTCAAATATTTGCAGCATAGTTTAGATTTAATAACAACTTTAGTGTAATTAAGTTATATAACTAAACGGATTTAACATAGTATATAATGATTATTAACATTAAAATACCCTCACCTAAAATAAACAAAAAAAATATGTCAATTTAAATAAAAATAAATAGTAAAAAAAAATTTAATACTTTCATCATTTGTTGACTGTAATTATTTTGATAAATTTTTTTAACTAATCTTTTATAACCTCAAAATGATAAGAAATTAGAATACGTGAAGTCACTTTCAGCCGACCTTTATTTTGCTTGAATTTCTCGCTGTTTGTTCCTTTCTATTATTTATTTTATATTTTTTTATTCAAGTAATAAAGTTTTGGTTTATACATTAAGTTATTTTATTCATTACAATTAATTTATGATCAAATAAATTCAAGAATTTTTAAGAGACTACTTGCAAACTCCCGGTCTGATTTCTGTATAACAAATAACTTACGATCTTTGTTTCCTGCTCTGAACGCAAAAAAAAACACGCTATGATTCTTGTACTAGAAATATTACAAATCCAACCGATAAAAGAATTCCATTTAACCAAGAGAATCCTGGTGATCCAAGAGAAGAGAATCCAAGTGGATCCTTTAATTTTTTTAAATATCTTCAGTAAATTTGACCTATTTTAATGAGAAATATTTACTAATATGTATCCGAGTGAGGCGATAGCAGAAATGCATGTGTGTAGAGAAAAAGCGTCGATCAAAATTTCCCGAAGAGTTTAAAACAAAAATAGTTTAAGAATCTTACCGGATTTAGTTTTTTTTTTTAAAAAAAACCTATGAAATCAAAAGAAAAAACTTAAACGGGAAGTTTTTGAAATGAAACTGACATGGTCTCGACAATTTAAAAAAAATTTATTTTAAATTTTTTTATCGTGATTATGTCTTAATAATGGATTCTATTTAGCAAACGTTCATTTAATATTAGAATAGCATTAAATATTACATCAAGGTCTGACGTCATTCCAATATTCAGAAAATTTATAACTGAAACTTAAAGAAAATTTTGAGTCGTAAAAGTTGAGTTTATAGCCCTAAATGTAAAACGTTTTGGGACTATTCGTTAGAGGCGAGGCATCAACAGCAGAGTCCCGGTGAAGGGATGGATCCCTTTGGGGTCCCCTTGCTAGAGGTATGGCATTTCAAGACCGAGTCTCGAATGCCTGGGTGGTGACTTGAGCCCGACATTAGCCGGGCCCAGGATAACTACCGAGGTAGTTTGAGGCAATGTCATCTCCCGGAGCTCTGTTTAAAGAAATAAATATAAAAATTAATTTTAAAATCTGATATTAAAACAATTTTTTTGTTTGTATATCGTATATGAATGTGCGTGTACAAAACTAACGACAAAAAATTGTACTTATTCCCACAACTCAGTGATTCAAAGCTTATTGCTTGGTTGCTATTTCTTTAGTCGTGTTTTTACACTTATTTTTCTTAATTAAGAAATGTGGAAAAAATGTCTCTACCAAGACGCAGAATTCTGTTTCTGGCAGAGGTTTTTTCATACAGGCAATGTTTTTATTTATTGATCTCTAATTTATGCCAGTAGTATTTTATGGAAAAAAGAAAGAAAATAAAACAAGCATCGAAAAACTTAAACTTAATTGAAAAAAAAACACTAAAAACATTTTAAAAATTTAACGTCTTTCAATTCTACTTTAAATTTTGACGTTTTTAATTTGGTGCTGATTTAGAAATGAATAGGCCTCATTGAAAAAACCGGCAAAGAATTGCAAAACTTTTCCGGCGATTGTCCCTTATGTTCAACAAAATTTTAAAATGGAAGTATGCAATAAAATTAAGTAAAGTAAAATTTATTTAATTTCAAGTAAACAATTTTTTATGACCAAAAATATTATGTACATATAATTGCTAAAATAATAATAACAATGAAAATTTTTAATAAAAGAATTTAGCAAAGAGGATCCCACTTGATCCCGCCTTGCTCGACATCTCACATAACATTTATAAATATAATATGAAAAATAATCAAAATTAAAAAATGTTTAGTTTCTTAAGTTGGATCCCTTGGGACCCTATTTTTTGTAAAAATTCCCCATATTGTCAACGTTAATACTAGATACAGTTGGATTTTCTTAAAACTAAAATTAAATAAAACTGGTATTTTAAGTTCAGATTCCACCCAACCCCTTTTTGGGGTTTAAAAGTTTATTTATTGCGGTAATTATTTTCTTCAATAGGTTGGCACAATTTGTTGCAATGTCATTTAACAAGGCTAAAAAAATTGTTGGTTACCAAATTAAAAAAAAATTAATACCGCGTTTTTCACATTCCGATGGAATCGAAAGTATAAGGTGCAACGTATATATAGTAGTAGGTTTTTCGACATATAAAGCAAAAACTGTTTAATAATAGTATTGATTTATTGGGGGGAGGACACGCCCTCCATAAATCTGATTATGTTTTAAAACTTCATAATTTGAAATTAACTTTATAATTAATTTCATTGTAAAAAGCTTAATACTTTACAACCTCTAAACAAAAAGTAAAAAATATAAAATGTCGAAAAATTTTCTCCGTCTTTTATTTTGCTCGAAATTTAATGCCACTAATGCACCATTTAAGGATATTTTTTGAGCCATTCATTATAGAATAAATTGTTTTCACTTAGTCCGAAGATATAATTAAAAGATATGTCAACACTCGAACTTACTTATGTGCATCTTCCAGAAATATTTGCGACTTTTTTTGTGGACTAAGGGAGTCTTGAAATTTGCAAACACCTCGACAGCCATAATTTTGATCAATCCTTATACTGTTCCTTAGAGCCCTCCAGCTACATCAGAAATAAAGTAACAGTCGATAAATTACAATTGATAAGAAAAATCGACATTTAAAAGAGAATTTTAAAAGGATTTTTTGTTTACTTTCCAATGTTTTATTGAATTCTATTTCAATTGATTAATTTTTTTTTTATTTATTTTATAAAAATTATTCTACTTAATGAAGTTCAAGTTACTGGAACAACGTTTTTTTTTGATAAAATACGGACTACTTAATTTTAAAAACGGAAAATTATTTCTGTTAAAAATTAATTCTTAATGCTAAAAAGTTTTAAAAATAAAATCAATAGTAATTATTATGTTATCTTAATAAAACAAAGACAAGAAAGTGCGCGCGCGCGCGTGCGTGTGTGTGTTTGTGTATTTTTGACTTCAAAATTTAGTTTACGACTTGAAAGTGTAACACTTAATATGATTGTACATATACACACACTCTAAAACCAAACATGTTATGTATCTAGTTGTGATGTGTAATATATCTGGTCGGATGAATTTAGCCTATGTAGAAGGATTGACAAATCCGACATACTGTTGTAGGGGATGAATAGGCTAGTCACGGGTCATGAAGCCTCAGCGATATCTCGTCACGCACCGACACCCCATCATACAACACATCATCGCACATCTCATACCATCTCACGCACCATCACGCGTCCTTCACTTGTGCACCGCTCCAGAGCCAAGTTACACCCATCTACCCTCACCGATCCCTTTCATAGCCATTCAATAACCCACAAAACCATTTTAAATCATTGTCTGCACAAACTTTCATTATGTGCAAACATTCTCGAGCGTTCGATTTTTAACTACATTCATGTAATAATAATAGGAATAATAAAATACGCCCCGAGGCTGAGGCTTTAAGATAAAATTACTCATATATTTTCCAAACAGTTACAATACTGATAATTCTTCAAATACTAATAACAAAAAAATACCATCAACTCGTTGATCTTTCATCAAATATATTATATTTCGCTATTTTTATGTAAGTTATACTTTTTAATAAAGTCCAGAAACAATAAAATCCTAGGATTACTTTTGTAATCCTGCAGTTGAAACTTAGGATTACGTAACCAATGCGATTCAGGATGTAGTCCCGAGATTGCATTGGAAGAGTACTTCTAGTCTTCATGAGATTTCATGGATGAGTTACAGCTATCTTAACTTTTCTGTTACGACACACAACAGGTAACCTACAAATATTTTAAAATGTAAATTCATAACGTATTTTTGGAAATTAATAAAAATTAAAATTGGTAATTATATCTCACTTATCTCTTTCTCCCAAAAAAGCGAAAACTGACAAAAAAGTTGTAATACTTTCCTGGCGTTGGTTATTTATTCTTATTTAATGAAGAAATAATGATACATGAAAATAATCGAAAAAAGTATTAAAACATTTTAAAAATTGATATTTTTAAATTATGACGTCTTTCTACCACCAGCATTGCTCCCGAAGTATTTTTTTTTTTTTTTTTTTTTTGTGGGGGGGTTATTTCCATTACTACTACTATGCCTAGGAAGGAATAAAATATTCGGTTAAAAAAAACGCAAAAAATTTTGGTTAATTTTTTTTTTTTTTTAATAGTAAGATAAGCATGCACACGTACTGAACTTGTGAAGTGGGGTTATTTGCAAAAAGTTGAGAAAATTGATCCCGAAGTATCTCCAGTAGAGGTGGATACCTCTACTGGATACTGGATACTAACCTCCAAGTTTCACTAATAAATTGCCCCATATACATGAATATCTGTGCCAAATTTTATGAAAATCGATTTATCCAGTCAAAAGTTATTAAGCTTCAAATATGCCACCCCGCGTACATACGTACATAAAGGTTTACCAACAAAAAAGTTATTAAATTTCAAACACGCCAACACACGAGCGTACGTATAAACATTACCCCCATTTTTTTTATTGTTTTTTTTTTGGAGGGGGGAGGATCCCGGGTTATGAAACATCGAAAAAGCAAAAAAACTTTATACCCCCATCTTTTAACTGATTATTATTCTTTCCTTGTTGCTGCATAAATCTAGAGCTATGATGCCAGGAAAGTAGAAATATACAGAAAAGAAAAACAGACTTGTAATATCAATTTAGATACAAAGATAAAAAGTATTATTAAAACTTCATGTTTTTCGTTTATTATTTTGCTATTAAAAAAAAATCCTTATAATTTTTACAAAATTATATAAAGTACGCTTACTTCAATAACTGAAATTATTTATTTTTTACTTTTTCAGGAAAGCTGTGAAATAATGCCTCATACTGGTGAGTACAATCATCATACCATAAAATAAAATTTATCGTACAGTTTTTATATAATAGAAAGATAATTCTTTCTATTATATAATCAATGTATTATTATATAATAAATTGCGGCGGTTTTTGTAATATTATATTATCTATTGATAACTTTGAAGTTTTCTTCTCCAAAGATTGAAGAAGGCGATTTTATAAGATTTCTAATGAATGGAATATTCGAAATCTCATCAATTCCTAAACTAGAAACGTAAATTGAAAAATATTGAGAGATGAAATGACGATCGCTCTACCTTCTAGTGTAAAGTTGTTTGTTGAAATGAAGCGTGAGATTTCTTCACTAAATTTCATTAATTATCATGGAAAGGTAGTTTTCCTTTGTAGTTTTTAGTAATTTAAGTAATTTTAAAGTATTTATTTGTAATATATTAAACTGGAGAGATGACACAAAAACCTTACAATCGGAATTTTTATATTAATTTCCAATAAATGAAATTTATTTATTTATCAAAAAGTGTGTCTTCTCATATTATGGCCTAAATTACTTCATTCTATCAAATATCCTAAAGGAATAATTCTACCTGCATCTTTCCATTCATAGATGATAGACTCGAAAATATGTTTATCATGGGAAAGATCGATTATACATCAACTAAAAGGTAGAAAAATAAATGAAAAAATAATAGGAAGAACAGTTTTAACTCTACAGCGGATTTCATTAACTTTTACTAAGTTCACAAATTTAAAAAAAAAAATTTATTAACTGTAATAAGCAATTTTTAAAATACGTTACTAAAAATTAACGCCAAGTAGGTTAAATATTGGTGGTTGTGTTTCAATTACCACACTTCTCAGAAGTGGTCGACTTGAGATTGTACAAGACTACACTTCATTCGCATTCATACACATCATCCTCATTCATCCTCTGAAGTAATACCTTACGGTAGTTCCATAGGCTAAACAGATAAATAGAAAGAGATTAAATACTATAATTTAAAAATTAATCTACTGTAATTAAAACCTAAATAAACTTGAGTTGCTCTTATTTTCAGCGCCGTTAATAAATAAAAGCTTTTATCGCTAAAATAAAAAAAATATAACAATAAAATTTAGGTTACACTATATAAATATTCTGTTTAAAGCCCGGTACGTTTATGAAAAAGCAATGGCAATATCTTTTCTTTTTTAATTTTTCTTGTACTCATCAGAAAAAAGTAACAAGAATACAAGAAAAAATAAGAATGCTTGCTTTTTGTAATCATAAAAAGTAGGTGCTTTAAAGAAATGCAAGACAAAAGTCAGAAATAATTTAACGAAACTTTAAATAATTCAAATACTCATGATTACATATAATGTCGAACAAACCAACATTTTTTAAATAAATAGAATCATTAAATGAAAATTTCTTTAATAAACTGTTAAACTGTACAAAATTAGCGTTAAATATAACAAAAGAAAAGAGTGATATTGAAATTATTAATCAAAAACTTTAAAAAAAAAAAAATTAAAAAGTGAATTATGAATTAAATACAACAACAATGCTATTTTCTATAAAATAGACTTAATAAAAAATAACATACTCCTGATCACTGGTTAATTAGTCCAAGCTTTGAAAGAAGAAAATAATTGGACAAAAATAAAAGCGTTTGATTGCCTGTCTTGCTGTCTAAAACTACTTGTTAGGACGATGTGTCTATGTACGGACGCGCGTTTTTTGTGTGAGTGCGTGCGTTTATGTGTGTGTGCGCGCGTGTGCGTGTGTGCGTGTGTTTGGGTAACGTCTCATTACTTTAATAATTTAGTATAACTGATTGAACTACGTGGTTTGAGTATAAAAACAACGGAGGAAGATTAGTTAGTGAGCGGTAGCAGTTTTTATTGATGGATGGGAAGACA
The DNA here is from genome assembly GCA_010016005.3 of Zanna intricata. Classification (NCBI taxonomy): domain Eukaryota; kingdom Metazoa; phylum Arthropoda; class Insecta; order Hemiptera; family Fulgoridae; genus Zanna; species Zanna intricata. The sequence goes on along the minus strand of JAAAKQ030130915.1, from coordinate 5,290 downwards.
GGTGCATTTTGCCGACTTTTTCGAATTTAATAGGAACTTCCAATTGCTTATTTGATTTACTATCTTCTGCTAACAAAACAAAAAATAATAAATCAGCCCGTATAAAGTTAAGTTTATACCATACATAATTAAGTTTTGCACATGATTTACGCCAGTATTACCTGTACTGTTGCATCTACAAGCATTGTTAGTGCAGAGTTTTTTCAAGCGAAACACCCCCGGAACAACATTGCCGGAAAAAAGAGAAAAAACAATCAAAATTTTTTTCCAAATCTACACAATTATTTCCCAAAGAAAAGTTTAAAATATAGGAAAAGAGAAAAAAATATCTGAATATGAATTAATATACCAAATTACCGCTAAATAAATCTGAAGTAAAATCGAGTCATTAACTTATTACAGTAGTCTCCTGATCCGAGTTTTGAAAAAAAAATGTTAAAGGTTTGAGTAAGTACCTTTACGACACTAGTAAGTAACTTTTTAAAAGTTCTTGCACAACTAAGGAATCCGTTAAAACATTTAACTTTTAATGTTCTTAAAGGCCTGGCCTCAAGTTAGGAGACTCCCAAAGGAGTCCTCCTGCCGAGACTATGGTCTTTATATTATTCGAGTATTCCCTGCCCTATCTCTCCAGTTATTTCCCGTTCACTCATGAAAGCTGGAACGCCGGAGCATTCCATTCCTTCTGAACGGGGTTGGCCGCCCGACCCTAGTCTACTCACGCAGGTCTATTTCATAACTCTTCTTCCATTTCTTCTAACGTTTTCTTCTGAATTATACTTCTAATTACACCACTTATATCCTGCAGTTCCTTTCCCTGTGAAGCATAGCATCATATATTATCTGGAGTCATCTCCCTCTCCTGCGCTAACAATTACGTCCCTTTCTTCCTCCCATTTTGGGTACTGAAAGATTGTATGGTCTACTGTGTCGCATGCAGTACAATAGAGACACACCTCTGACCATCTTCTCTTTCTCCTATCAGGTAGCTGTTGAACCTACCGTATCTGATAAAAATTGGGTCATCTCGAACATTAGTTCGTCATGCTTTCGCCGTAGCCAAGGTCTGATGTCCGGTATTAGCCTCTTTGTCCACTGACCAACCTCCGCTCTGGACTATCTATTCTACCATTTATTGATCAATTCCTTTCTCGCCACGATACTCTTTGGCACTCCTTGAACTTTCCTCACCCTTTCCTTCGCCAGTAACTCCATTAGGGAGAGCGATGGAATCACCAATTCCGTTTCAGTGGAGACCGTTCTATAGACACTCACAACCTCGACCGTCAATCGTCGTTGCAGGCTCTCTTGCTTCCGAACAGCTATCTTCTTGCAAGGAGCCATACGGGTCCATACCTCTTCCATACGGGTACAGCATACAGTGGACGGACCAAACAATCGCCACCAACATCCTCCTCTTGAATGGGCTCGATCTGCTAATACTGCTCATGAATCTAGAGACAGCAGATAAGGTTTTACGGCTTTGTCAACAGTCTCCATAACATGTAACTGGAAAGTTCTTTTATTACCCAGCCATACTCCTAAATATTTAGTTTTGCTGATTGACTCTATTTCTACACCTCTGACAAGCAGCTTGATGAGTGTCTCCTACCCACCATTACTACTACCCTTGTCTTCTTCGGTACTAAGCTCAGATTCCTGCAAGACAAACAGCTATAAAACATGGCAATTGCTTCGTTCCCTTTCTTCATAACTTCTTCTTCCGATCTGACCACAATTACCAAAGATACATTATCTGCGAACCCAGTCACAGACACACCCTCAGGGTACTGTATCTCGAGGAAGCCATCATATGACAAATTCCACAATATTGGACCAAGTACGGATGATTGTGGCACACTACACTCCATCTTCATTTCAACCTCCCGTCCTTCGGTGTGATCCAAAATCATCCTGTCCATGAAATAGTCCTGGAGAACTCTTACAAGATAAGAGCTAATTTTCCTTTTGTCTAATTCTTCGACAAAACAAACGGTACTTTAATATTATGTGTAAATATTGCTAATGAATTATTTACAACATATTCTAAAAGAAGGCACTTCGGAAAAGAATAAAATAATAAGATATTTTGATGAGTTAAGAAAAAAGAAAAAATTAAGATCAGCTTATTTTGAGTTTAACAAGTAACATTGCGATGTAACTGAGCTGACTGGTGAAATAGTTCAACCAGCTGACGAACGCTCTAAAATGTCATTATATCCTCATAACAATCTCAGCTCTTAACTGAAATCGAACACAGACCAAGTACTCGTTAAATTTCAGAGACTTATCACTACCTAGGTGGTCTGGCTTTCCTAAAAGAAAATAACAATCTAACATAAGTTGCATAATGATAGAATAATCCAGTTTTCTTAAGGTAATAATTATTTATATTATATAATATTTACGTACCTGCAGAGGTTGTATTAAAATATAACAAATAATATTAATGAAAAGAAGGACCACATATTCATAGAAATAAAATTACCTGAATTAAGGTTGCAATGCTATGTAATTTAAGATTAGTATTATTATTATTATAACATCATAAATCTGTTGCGTAAAATGTCGTAAACATAATTTAATTTTAGCCAATTTCTCAGGCCGATCAGCAGACACGAGTATAATGTATGTTCACAACAGAGGCAGTCTATACAGTAATACCTGCAGAAAATTAAGTAGGAGTAAACTATTCATAAAAGTAATTTTTACATTAACAGCTTTATTTTTCCCTCCATGTTTACCAATTTCTAGTATCTTTCATTAAAATATCTTTAACAAAATTGAACTAAAATTGTAATTTAAAATAAAAAAATTAAACAGAATTTAATTTTCAAAAAAAATTTTAAACAAGTATTATCATCTAACATCACTGATACAAAGAATTATTCTGTTGTTAGAAGATAATTAAACTATTATTTTTAATATTGTAATTTGAATATAATTATTTTTTAATTTAAATAATTTAATGTATATTCCTCGAGGCCATTATGTATTTTCTTAAAAGAGATTTGTATTATCCCCTACATATAATAAAAATAAAAAAAACCATGCCTTTCTCATAATACTAAAACAATATACTTTAGTTATCTACCAAAAGATTGTAATTACATTAGAATAGTTTATATTACCAAATTACGAGACTACCTCGGTGTAATTTTTTTTATTTTAAATAACGTTTTATTTAAATTTTATGGAAATGAATTTTGATTACAGAGACAACTATGTGAAAATATTTGGAGGAAAATTTTAAAGCAGAAAAATAAACAATTTATTTTATGACTTAATATTTTTTAAATTTTTCCTGCACTTATAAACTACGTTTCTAAAATTTTATTCCTAGCAAATTTACTAAAATAAAATTGATTTATGCAATTTTCTAAAATATTTATTGCCATAATTTATCTACTACAAAGAAGGTTCGGGCAAATGATGACATAATGTTAAAATTATTTAAATTTCTAAGATGGTATAATCTTTTTTTTTTTAACCTCCGGACCCATCGTTAGGTATACCTTCAGAGGATGAGATGAATGATTTGTGGCGTGTGTGAAAATGCCATGCTTGACTGAGATTCGAATCTGGGACCTCCGGATGAAAGGCTGAGACGCTACCGCTCGCGTCATGGAGGCCGGAAAGTTGGTCTGTAATCTTTTTTTTTTCTGTAATCTGAATTAAATTATCTCACTCTTACTAAAATCATGTTTTCTTTAAATATCATTTAAATTTTCAGTACATTAAGTTGACCTTTTATTATTGTATTATTTTTTTTTGTCATAGCCAAAAGAAATTGGGTTTTAAATACTTTAATTGGATAAATTTCAAAAGTATAAGAAAAAAAGTATTGCACTGCTAAATTCTGGCTTGTCTGTGATAAACAACATTAAAAAATTCATTAAGATCTACTTTTATACATTTTCGTAAGAATGATATCGCTGAAAAAGCAATGTACTATATAACTGCAATTTATTTAAACTGAATGACAAGTTAAAGATTATATGATGAAAGATTACTGTAAATTTCTGTATTGATCAATAATTAGTTATTTCTTTATACCTGCTATGGATTAAGAATGTGAGTATCCCCTTCGTATTCTCTAAATAACTGTAAAAAATAACACTAAAAAAAAAAAAAAAACAGTGAAAATAGTTGACTGAACTAAATTACTCCCATAAAAACTTCTCTTTAATATGTCACTATTCCAGATTTATTTGTAAAAAGTCTTCATAAAGGTAATAAAAATTTAAAAAGTCCATTATTTATTCCGAGGAGGAAAAAATCAAAATTCTAAAACTGTTTAAAATGTCATTTTTGTATCTCAATTAAATTAGGAAGTTCACTTTTATCCGCTACGCACTTTTATTAGGCTACCCAAAAACTTTTCTAAGCCACCCAAAAAGAATTAAGTCCCCAAAACTTATTGGAATCAACATCGTACCAGAATAAGAATATTGACTACAGCCGGTATCCATAGAATAGGCGTAATCTGATCTAAATCCACTTATTCTAAAGGTCCCTTTCAGATAACAAAGGCCATTTCCCAGAAACCCCATAGAAATCATTGAAATTCTATCCAAATCGTTTACACCATATTACGATCAACGACTTTGTGTTGAAGTGCCAATCGAGAACAAGTTCCGTAAATTTTCCGTAAGAAAATGCTCCCACTCATCCTCGGAACTTCGGATTTCCATTTGAAAGTATTTAACTGAACTTTAAAATATTCACTTTTTCTTCACTTTTCATAACATTTTTCTGATGTGAAAATAGAAAAATTATCATTTTAAATACAAAAGTAAACTAATTTTTACAAAACACTGAAGTAACTATTTCTTATTGATTTTTATAACGATTTTATAAAAATTATTATTTTTTTAATGAAATAGGATTGTATCGTCCATTATTTTGAAGCTATTATGTCAGAATCTTCTTTATCAAACAAATTTCAACAATGTTTTTATTAGTATATTAGTAATGTATGTCTAATTTCAGCAATCTTTGTCGTTTTGTTTGAGGGAAAATCATAAATTTTTAACAGCTGAAAGTAATTCGATGCTAATGCAACATGATCATAGAATTATCAAATCAAAACCATGTAGGTTAGTTGAAAAAAAAAAAATTATCACCGAATCAGAAGATGCTAAGAAATAATACGAAACATCATCCTGTGAAAAATAAATTCTCTGTAAATTCTTCCACTTTTAGTAAAAATCATTTTCAGACTTCGATAAGTATTTTTGTATAATTTATTTATATTGCGACTTTAAGTTTTGGTATAAAAATAAAATAT
>JAAAKQ030130893.1:0-13493 GCA_010016005.3 Zanna intricata | reverse complement strand
AGATGAATGAATTGTAGCGTGTGTGAAAAATGCCATGCCTGACCGGGATTCGAACCCGGGACCTCTAGATGAAAGACCAAGATGCTACCACTCGGCCACGGAGGCCGGCATCAGATGATAATGGCAAACAAATTGACAATTAAAAGTATTCATAGATGAGCCAGATTTCAATGTTACTACACATGTTCTTGTTTCAACTTGTATGTGCAGTACTAAAACTTGAAAATACACTTAATTCGTCTCTATTATATAATAGTAAAGTACTAAAAATTTTTTCTTACTTAATACTACTTAAGATAACTACTTTTAATATTACATTTTTGTAATTAATCAATAAACATTCTATATAAAGATCAGTAAATCCTCTAACTGGGAGGTCCACATTAAATTATTAATGTAAGTACAAACAATTCAAGAAATGGAAAGGATACATCTTAAAATTTACTTATGATTAACTTTATGAATTAAGAAATAGAAAACCTTTTTATACTGGAAACCTTTTCTTTTTTAAATAAATGCACTAATTTTTTTTTTTCTTTTGATTTATATTTTACAAACTGAGAATATGATATTTTTATAGAATTTATTAATAAAATTATTTATAGCAGCTACAATTCTTTTTAAATAAGTTACAATAGTAAATGCAATCACTGATGGACCTACTTGTGCAGGAATTCAGCAGAAAAATCTGAATGCATCCATAAGATTGATGATTTTTTTTTTATTTATTTTACTGCTAGCAGCAAAAATAACTAATCCAGCCTTTAAAAGAACAAGTCATTTTATATTCAAACTAGAAATACTTTTCCTAATTTATCAAATTCTTTTAACACTGCAGTAAGGCATAGGTCATGTTTAACCAAAGTCCTGATGTGGAAATGTCCCTCGAAGTCATATATGACTGACATACTTACCAACAAAGTAAGCATATGTATGTTAACAGGCTGTTTTTATAAATCACTTAAATTTTACGAATTTTTATAAAGAATTTTTGTGACAACTAGGAGATAATTAGGTGATGAGAAAATTTTACTGGAAAGGTAAAAAAAACAATCAGTTAAAATTTGACCTATGTAAATCTAGAGAACAGGCTGACTTTACTGCAACTTTGTGCCAAGGTAAATTCCTGAAGAGTCTCATAAGTAATCGCCAGCCAACTGAGCCTAAAAAAAGAAGTGGCTACCCCAATAGCTATTAAAAGGTGTAAGTTGTGGTATATGACACACTAATACATTAGCCCAAACAATCATAAATATAAGATAAAAGTAAATACAACAAACCTGAATGATATTTCTTCTGCAAGGTATAGGTACATATTAAAAGCGTCTTTCATATAAAATTCATTTTCTGTAAATGACTCATTAACTACAACCTTGAAGTAATCAATATCATCTTGAATGTTTCTCAAATCCCTGAAAACATTTTACGGTAAAGTTCAATCACAATTTAAAAAAAAATTTAAACAATATAATTTCATTTCCTACACACTAGCAATAACATTATCGACATTAAAATATAAAAGACATAAAATGAATACGTTCATTTCAAAAGACTTTTTAAATAGTACAGTGAAATTCCAATTTGCTACAATCAGTCACAAAAAGAAAATGCCAATAAAATAACAGACAATACTATTATATGACACAAAAAATAATTATATTACACTTCATTTTATAACAAAAATTATAAAAACTTTAACTGTGTCCGAGTTAGTTTTCATTCTAAACTAAGCTCTTCAGATACTGCTAGGAGCAATTAGAGTGTTGTTGCTATTGGCTGTGTTACTTGTATAAGAATTAGGTTTATGATGAGTTCAAAGAGTTGATGTGAAAAGACTGCACGTTTTCATTTAGAATGTTGCTTTGTGTTTGTATGTTTTGAGTTGGTGAACTGGTTTCTAGTCTATGTTCTATGATGTTTATTTCTACAATTTCCAATTTATTGATTTTTCTGCAGGTAATTTACAAAAGAGCATTTAATGGTGAAGTGCTATCATATATACAGTAAACTCATTCAAATCAAACTAATTTAAAAACATATGGTATTAAAGATTTTAGATTTTAGATTGTAAAAAATAACTAAATGTAAATACTACAAATAAATGCAGGAGTGAAAATGTATTTAAGCAGTACACCATATAGGTGGTAATTAATTAATAACTTGTGTTTATGAATATATATAATATAATGACTGATACAGTAGTACAGCAAGTTACAGCATTCTGTATTGACTGAAGTGAGTCACCATTTACTAAAACAAACATTTTATAATTATCTACTTCTGCACTTTTTTTTTAGACCTCAGTCAAATTCGATCATTTATTGTTTCAACATATTCAAATTGTAGCAGCTAATCTTTACTTTTTTCTTCTTTTTTTTGTTTAATTACTCTATAGTGTTTGTTCGTTTGTATGTATGTGTGTTCATATGAGCATGTTTTGTGTTTTGTAACTGAAAATGGTGATGAAAAAACATAACAGTCTCTATGCAAGAAAAAATAAATAAGTTTAACTGCATAGACAAAGGATAAAGTTTAAAAAAGATATCCCTCGAGATAGGAGTTCCAAAGCAAACTGTTTCTAACTGGAAAAATAACACAGACAGTTGAAAACTTTTGTGAGAAAATAATTGCTAAAGATAATTTAGGAAATAGAGCTAGTTAAAGAAATCCAAAGCACTTAGATGATAATTTGTGTGCGTGTGTGTGTGTGCACGCGCGTGTGTGTGTGTGGTTTTGTCAGGAATGTGGCCAAGGATTACCAATCTCTTGGCTGATGCTACAGTCAAAAGCTCTAAGTCTCAATAAAAAAATTAGAAAGTGAATTGTCATTTACAACTAGTGATTGTTGGTTAGCAAGGTGGAAAGAACAACATGGTATACGCCTATCAAAAATTTGGGATAAAAATCTTTTTAGTGATAGTGTAGGTAGTGAAGAGTTAAAAAAAATATTAAATTTGTTGCTGAAGAAAATTTAACTGCTGATCAAATATTTAACACAGACAAGACTGGTTTATATTTTATAATGTTCCAACAAAAAAAATAGCCTCAAAACTTGAATCTTTGCCAAAAGGTCAAACATTTAGTAGAGAAAGAGTGAAACTTCTGTTCTGCAATATGCAAAGACAAGATTAAAGTTGTCACTGTTACTTTTAAGGAAGTCTGCTAGACCACGTACACTAAAAAATTATTAACGTGAATGCTCTTCCAGCTAAGTACATGCACCAAAAGTCAGCTTTGATGAGTTCAAATATTTAAAAAAATTGGTTTCATAACACATTTGTTACTTAGTCATCATACATTTTGTGAAAAAAAAGGATTAGAAGAGAAGGTGATTTTGTTCATTGACAATGCTTCATGTCATCCAGCAGAACTTCAACAGATAATAACTTCAATCAGCTATTTCAAAAATTGGATGGCTGTTCAGCTGTAACTGGTGAAGACACTGCTCCTGGATAATATACAATAATAATCTTGGACATGTGATCTTAAGATGACACTGTGGAAGCTTGTTTGGCATCATCCTCCTTGCAGGTTAGTCAAAATGATAGCTTGAGTGATGAAATTGTAGAAGAAGTAACTTGTTCAAATCATTCTGAAGCCATGGAAATGTTGGAGTAATTAGTTACCTACTTCAAATGACAAGAAAACACCTCATACTAATCTAAGAGACTTTTAATGTTAAAGTATTTGTGAGATCATGCAGCCCCGAAGCACTCATCAAAATTGAAACAGAAAATATTTTTAATTTTTTAAATTTAACTTTTTAAAAATATACTGAATAAAATATGTGCTGTATTTTTTAAAGTATATTTTTTAACATTCCAATAAAGTTTTCTAATTTTAGTGTTCTTTGTGATTTGGGTTATTCAATTACTGTATTCCACCATAAAAAGACTAATAAGCCTAAACTTTAAAATTAAATAAGTAAAAATCAATTTATGTTTCATTACAGTAATTTTAGCACAGCTACATTTAATTATTCCCATAATTTTATCAATTTCAACATAAATTTGCTTGAAATACTGTCCTATGTTTTTGTTAATAACTATTATTCTACATTACTGTATCAAGAAAGATTTTTTTCAGTTGTTCAAATATAGCAACTGTAAACAATGCCAATGTTAAAGCATCATGTGTTTTCTGAGTATTCTGGACTTTTGCTGATCTAGACTGGGAGCGGTACTGTCAAGTCCGGTTTACAATACAAGTTTACTACATAATGCATAATGTGAAAATTGTGTTCTATATAGAGTTTATTACAATCTGAGCAATCAAGTCTGTATACCCATATAAATCAGATCTACTGGATTATTTGTGTGAGTTTTTATCTGATAACGTGCATTTTATTTACGGTTCTGTATGTAATGACATACCCTGTTTTTTTTTTTTAATCTGTGGGCATTGTTTTGTGATACTGACTTAGATAAGAGTAATGAATTTTTTATTGTCTTGTTCTTGCTTTTCAAGAAATTTAAATAAGAGTTTGTCTATAAGTAATCTTATTTCTGATTAATTTGTGTCAGCAAAATATTTTATTATGATTAATTCATTTCAGTAGTCTTTTTTTTAAAAGTAGAATACTGCACAGTCTGTGTAGCAAGTTTCTGAAAGCTATATATTTCAGCAGGTTGGTTAGAGAAAAAAGAGCTGTACTTTATGTTAAAGTTAATGTTCTGTACAGAATGTGTTCTAGTAGTAAATCATTTAATAGACTGAAGTTTTAACAGGAAACATATTAAAATAGAATCAATTTTGTTTAAGCAAATTTTCTGTATTGTATAAAATTTTCTCTATTTCTTTAACAATGTTTTTTAATAAATATTTTCAGTCATAGCAATGCAACTGATTAAAAATTAAGACTACTTTATAGAATACATTTCCTTATTTATATTTGTAAATAAGAAAAAAGCAACTTATACAAACCTAAATCTTAAGAAAATATAATACTATTCATCACACAAAATTCATTATTTGGGATTAAATACCGACAGAATGTAGTGAACCCTATTGCAATGTCGTTTAATTTTGGTGATTACAGGAAATAGTTAATTAAATCTGGCTTAGACCACTGAAATATTATTGTATTAAATTAAATACATTTTCAATTACTTTACCAAAAGTGTACTAATTTTCTCTGCTGAGTCATTAAGAAACACAAAATATTCAAATCATGGAATTAGCAGTAGTATTAGCAGTAAGTCTCTAATCTAATGTAATATTCCATTATCTATCATATATCCCTTGTGAATAATGAGGGATTAGTATATAATATTTATAACTGAAATCTTGCAGTAAACAATATTTAACATTTAACAGAAAGTAGCCATAATGAATAAAGGATTAATGAAGATTGTTTTAAATAGATAAAGTAAGGCAGTAGAAAAAAGTACTGCTATTTTCTAGTTTCACTGTAATTAAATAATTTTATTTTACTTGCCTTAAATCTTCAATAAATTCGTGTAAAATAGGCTTTGCATCAGACCAAATCTCATAAGCTGTATCAGATGCCTCATTCTTCATATAATCTGTCCAAAAGTCAAATGTTTGTAGGACATAATTCCAGGCATAATTCCAAGATGTTTGAGCTGATGACTATAAAAAAAGAAGAAAAAGTTACTTGATTTCTCTTTTGTTTATAAACACTGACTGAAAAAAACTAAGATCTCAGTAAGTGGCATAAAATTTAAAACTGTTATAACAAGGTAATAAATTTTTCAACATGATGCCAGCAAAGAAGTAGGTACCTTATTATTGGTTTTACGTACGTTTAACTGATGTTATAATGCTGTGTTTACTGATACATTTTTTCAATTCTGGAGAAACCTAAAATCCATATTTTTAAGAACGGATGATTTCAGACCTAATGTTTTGGGTCAGTAACACTGTACCCCACCAAAACCTAAAAAAACTACATTTTTAATCTTAACTTCAGTACCAGTGAACCAATTTCTATTTTATTTGTACTAAATTACTTGTCATTCAAAGGGCCTTCTAATGATGTGTCTGTGGAGGTTCCGGGTTCGAATCCCGGTCAGGCATGGCATTTTTCACACATGCTACAATTCGTTCATCTCATCCTCTGAAGATATAACCTAACGGTGATTCCGGAGGTGAAACTAATGATGTGTCACAAGCTACATCGTCTCATTGAAGAAAAATAAGTTTTCAACCTTTGAAAATTTAGAAAATATTTAAGGGTGAAATTCTGTGTTGATAATTCAAAAAATAATTTTCACAGTTTTAATCCACAGATTATTTCAAATGGTTTAAGAAGTAATATCATGTAACTTTACAGTTATTTTTATTGGATTGAAATTTACAAAAGTACTACCCCAAATTGCTTTTTGCATCTACCGAGCAAAGAGGGTGGGCGAACTTTAATTTTCTTTTCACCAAAATTCTTCTTTTTTTTCAGGGATTTTTGAGTTGGGGTAGGTGTAGCAGAGGGTTTATTTTCAAAGGGTTGCACCCTTTGAAAATAATTATGAAAAGGTTTCCCCCCTCCTGAGAATGGTATACATGTCTACACATAGAGAGATGATGGGACTAATCGCTGTTGAATAATAAAAGTGGCAAGTTTTCAAATGATCACTTGGTATAGTTTTAATAAACACAATTTAGGTGTTTATGAAAAGTCAGACTGTATTTTTAAAATTATTTCCATGAAATTTATTTAATTTTTAATTAAAAATAATATATTTTCTTATATAAAAAATTCATTTCTTAATTTTTGGGGGTAAGTATAATGAATAAGGTATTACTGGCAATTTGATAATACATAGAATCTTTTGTGTAGTTCTATGTTCTGGCTCGGTTACATATATGGAGTTACACCAATCTATTTAAAATTGTCATCCATTTAACTGAAATCCATCTAGTTTTTTTTTTCTACAGAAACACACACTATGATTTCTACTTTATTACTTGAGCATCAACTGGAGTGAAAATATTTTTTGTAAAATAGCAGTTCATTTGGTTTAGCTCTTTGATACAATTTAGGTAACAAAAATATGCTTATTTTTTAAACTGTTTAATTATTCTTTTCATAAGATGATAGAAAAAATTTAATTTTAAATGTATTGTATTTCTAATGAAAAACAAAAAATCCACCTTGCTGACAGAATACAAGTCACCCAAATTTAGTATTTCTGTTCATTTTGTTCCTTTTCATTTTATTTCACCAAATTTACAATTACACAATATACAGACATATATTATTTGGTTATTTTTACTTTGTGTCCATAATGAACAACTTGCAATTGCAATGAGCAATTTGTAATTATTATGGATATTTTGCAGCTGAAAATGTTCAAGGAACTTCTAAGATTGTAATAATATGTATTCTGACAGTAACTTTATGAACCTTGAACAACAAAACTCTCCAATTTCACTTCCCATTATATTTAAAATTAAAGTAAAATTTAAAAAAATAAAAGCAATTAAAATAATAAGTCTTATGTAACACAAATTAATGTAATGTAATTGTGATTAAGCTCTAAAAAATATATATTATTTAAATCAACAATTTTTAATTATTAAAAAGTTAAACAACTAGGTTAAACTACTTACTGTCAAATCATTTTTTATATCTGGACGCCACACCAGACTAGATTGTAACAATCTAGAATGGTTTAACCGCGAAAAAAACAATACATCATTTATAGAATCCTCTTCATAAACTCTCCACACTTTGAAAAGAGCATTTTTATGATCCTTATAAAACCCATCCATATGAAGTCTTTCAGCTGCATCTGAAAAAGCAATTCCCACTTCAATCACAACATCACATGTATAAAATGAATAATTAATTATAAAAATGATTACCTGTTTAACAACAACTTGAATAAGAGTTCTTTCAACCTGATATGAGTTCTTTTCTATTGAATATTACCTAATGAAATACACAGCAGTCATGAATTATATGAGCAAAATAGATCATTATACTGTAATCCATACATTACTGGGGTTGATAGAATCAATTCTATGGCTCCAGGTAAAATAGTTTAACAAATTTTTTATAAGAGAATATATTTTTGTGTTAAATCTTAAATACTTTTCACACAACATGCCTTATTTAGTGTTTATTCCATTATTTTTAACTTAACAGCTTCACAAAAGTATCTGCAATAACTTTAAGAATGAATAACAAACTGATGCAACTGATACATATTTTTTTGAAGCATATAATAAATGTTTACTGTGAATTACTGTTTATAGAATATAATACATATTAGTTTCTGCTATCCCAAGAAACTAGTTGTTTAATTAACACATAATATACAGTTAAATGTGAATTGTCAAGGGATGTTGATAAAGTCTTTTTAATTTTGTTCCTCAGAGATCAAATGTTGGACCTTTTTATTTACAAAATGAAATTAATTATAAAATTGCATTTATAAAATTAATCTTTATTACAACATCCTGGAACCTAATCATACAAATTCTTATAAATGATTAAGATAAGATAAATTACGAGAAATTCAGTGGCAATCAGACCCAGATCAGCTGAAGAGAAATCCCATCAGATCCAAACCATCAATTCTGCTACTCCATACCAGTTATTTAAATCTCTTTAATGTTTAAAATACAGAATGCATAGTGAAACAGACAATTTGGCAGCTCTGATTGCAGTGATATGTTTAACATTCATTTTCCTAGTGCTATTGTTTAATTACTGTTCAGAGTTTTTCATAAGTCTATGAAATATTTTAAATAAAGGTAAAATTATCAAATAATTGTTAAGGGATCTAAATACAGGTAGTTGCTATGGTTTCGCACTAGACAGAGTAGTAGCAAAGATGGTACAGAATTTACAAGAGAAAACATTCATAACAAGTATTAGAATATGTGAAAATTAAGTCCATTGTGACAGTACATGATGATTCAAGTAGAATTACAGAATAATCCACCTGTGTACAACAGTATCATCAAGCAAAATGAAAAATTTTAGAATGAAGGCTGCCTACATACCACTCCTCAAACAGGATCATCAGGCCCAACTAAAGATACTGCAGATCATCTTACCCAAGCGTATACGAGTAGTCCCTGCAAATCTGTAACATGGGCAAGCTTAAAGCTTAGCATTTGTAGCTAACAGTCTGAAGAATTATAAGAGACTGAAGGTTAAATTTCAAGCTTCATCTGGTGCAGACTCTCAGTATGGATGTTAAATAAATGTGACTTTATTTCTACATCAAAGTGCTACAAAAGTCAGTGATTAATAGTTTAATACTTTTATTCATCTTTAGCAGTTATTTGGGTTATGGGGCTGTAAACTATTAGTGTAAATATGGAGAACTGAAATTCCAGCATGATTGTTGAACTTATGCAAAACTTACCCAACGCGAATGTGTTTAATAATAATTTAAAAGTCAAGATGTACATACCAACCCCCATAGGGGAAGATACCCACCTTGTGACATTCCGGTCGCCATACCACCCCTCCCGTTCCTAGCCCTGAAGGGCTTTACCGGGAGTCGTCTTTTGACCTCAAACTGATTACATATTTCATTCATCAGCCTGGCCTCATTTGGGATGCCACCGATGCAAATGCCTTGATAGACATTTACATCATTGATTTTTTTATTATTTAACTCTGCCTTTGCCTTCACTGTAGGCTTCTTTAGGACATCTTCTCTCTTCATCTCCTACTCGTTGCCCTCTGAACTAGCTAACCGGTTCGCGGAAGCACAAACCCCACACCTTGTTCTCTAATTGTACAAGCTACTCGTGACTGTAAATGTCTCTTTGTCATCGGATTATTTATTAACTACTTCAGCATACCAATTTCAAATGATGTTGCTTACAACAACGGTAATTTAGATCTAGTTCCCTTATAGGTCGGAACCGACCAATTATTCAGACTTTGCACAATTAGTCAAATAAACCCATCAAATTCATAAAAAATAATTGCCACGTGACATTTACTTTATCACATAAAGCCTCGTCGAGACGAACCTATACCCATGGCTGCATGGATTACCATGCCCCGGCAGTGCAGCCCCGTCCCGCTGATAGCGGTTATAAACCTAAACCGCCCTTGTCTGGATAGTGATACACCAACACCAGAAGGACAGTGCAGACACCATCCAGCCAACAGCAAACTTTCGTTCTCATAAAATTGTTAGATTAATCTAACCGTGGCCCAATGCCAATGTGTGTACCTCCGGTCAGTCAAACTTCCCCAGCGGTCCCTAGCCACCCAGGATTCTATTCTATACCCTCTCAGTCGATCTTCACAGGGCCAGAAAACGGAGGAAGCCAGCCACAATTGTCTATTCACTGCTGGTCTTCCAGTTGACCCGCAGATCTAGAAAGGAATTTACTCTCTCAACTTCCCTAACAACTCTGGTACATTCAGCCCCATACCAGGGACAAACATAAAGGACATGGTCCACAGTGTCATCTATTCTACACTCCAGGCATAGTCCAGAGTCAACCAATCCAAACGTAGGTCCAGATGTACAACTCATTTCCACTTCCAGATACATTGGACTTGGATATGCTGGAAAACTGAGCAATACTGTAGCTTAATAAAGCCAAGGATTATAAAATCTATAACAAGATGGCATCATTGTGATCTTATAATCACAATGATTACCTTGATGAAAACTTGACACAGCTTTGGAAGAGCCATGTATGTTATAAGGAGTTTATAAAACGGCTGCCCTGGTCACTATACTGTGATTTTCAAACTAAAATGCATTTTTTTTTTATGGAAATTCATGAAGGATAGTGTTTTCTCAATTCCTCCTAATGGAACTTTGAAACCTTTGCATTGTTGTTTACACTAACCGACTATGACATTTTCACACAAACATAGGATAAAATGGAGCAATGTCTAGATATCTGCTGCACCTTCAAAGGTAAATACATCTACTTTTAGGATACCTTTAAGGTGCACATCTTTAATATGTAAAAAAAGATTTTAATAATTTTCCTTCGTTTTAATATAATACAATTTAAAATCTGTTCCCTAATTTGTTAATAGTAATTATTTTAAATGTTTAACAGGCTTAAATATAACCCAATAGATTATAAAAATAAAGTTTCATAATGATATATTAATTTTAGAGAAGTTGGATCCTACACATTTATACTGCTAATCTTAAATCTTCACAATACATTATCCTACTATACTCATCATACTAGTATTCAAATTCATTTGAATGGAATTGTTTCTTTACTTATAGCAGATCTTGCTCTATACCTGATCTTAAATAAGATCAGTGATGATGCAAATCACTTGCTTAATCAGATGAGACATTAAAAAATTTATAAAAAGTAGTTATTAATATTTTGACTTATAAATAAATGTATTTGTAGAATTTATTTGCCTGATAAGGAACACATCTAAATACATATTAGGCAACATTACTTAGAATTCAATTCATGTTCACTCATGTTTGTTTTAATCAAATTTAATAGAAATTTTCTGTGTAGTTGTTTAAAACAATTTAGTTAAAATTGCAATAAACATAGATTAGACTAAATCAACTTAACACAATCATAATCGCAATGATATACCCTGAAGCCAAATTATTATTTTGGCTTTTTACTTTTTTGTTCTTAAACATAGATTAGTTAAATCTTTAAACAAAATAGTCTTTCTCAATAATAATGAAAAAATTTTCACATAAGAATCTTGATCGACTGAGTATAAGCTGTCTAGTCAATCAATGTTTGATTACTTATTCAGTAGAATGCATGTTGCATAATATACAATACATTATTACATCTGCTTTTTTACTTTTTTCAATGCTTATTTTTATTTAGTTATAATTTACCATTTAATGCCTACCTCTAACTTTATAAATTTAAAAAATTAAATAAAGTTCCATGCATATGGTAGAATAGAATACTACTTCAATGTATTTATAAAGCTTTGCTCCAAAGTTGTGTAATACGGTGGATAAATGCAGAATATGAATGAACATGAATTGAAGGATGACTGAAATGGAGATGAATTAGTGGCAAAAGAGTAATAAGGTGACATGATCAAATGCAAGGATGTTAAGTCGAGAAGAAGAATGAAAGTAAAAAGAACGATTGAGGAGAGCACTGAGTGGAAACAAGTGACTTGGTACAGGGATATAATGAGAATGAGTAAAGAGCTGTTTGGCAAAGAAAGTTTTTTTAGTGGAATCATCTAGAAGAAAGTTCAAGAGGTTGGTACAGAATATGCAAAGATTAGAGAATATGTATTGATGGAGAAGAAATGAACAGAAGATTAAAATTAGGAGAAAAGTAGATAGCAAGAAAACAGATATAGGGTTATAAATACTCACAATAAGTAAGTAAAATAAAGATACTAAAAGACAATATTTTACCAATTTTTCAATTAAAAATAATCTCACTTCCTAAGTCACTGTAATTCATATTAAAAAAAAGATTGATGTTAATTATTTTTACGAAATTATCTTTTTTGGTCGGCCAGGGTGATAATAGATGTTTTTTAACCAGTAATCAATATTACATCTTCCCTTGTACAGTAATCAAAATATCTCTTAAAAATTTTGGGAAATATACCTTGATATTTCCCCTTAAGCTATGCTCTTATTCATCACTAATTATTTTTAATATATAATTATTATTTTTTTTAATATATATTATTTTAAATATACCTATAAAGAAAAAATAGTCTCCTTTACCTGGTGTGAAGTTAACAACAAGCTGCGTTTCTTTTTTAGGAATATCAAAATCAAAATTACCAGTAACTTTTACATCTTTCCCTTTAATCACACTTCCACTGACTCTACATATACCGTTACCATAGAAATATTTTCCTTTAAGAGAAGCTAAATCTCGCAATGATTCACGCTATAAATTTAAAAAATAAGAACAATTTCTCAATACACAAAAAAAAAATTAAAAAATTCTTATGAATTTAGAAAATAACACTGTAATATTACTAATAGCAAAATAAAATTATTCTGTTTAAAATAAAACAATGTAAGTTATATAAGATCCAATAATTCAATACAGTTTTGGTTAAATGTACTAACATGAACCTACCTAACAAGGAAAAGTACAAACTTCTGATAAGGCAAAAATTAAGCTTGATCAAAACAAATAAAACAAGCAAACCGAAATAATTAAAATGAAAATTTTTATGAAAATGCATAAAACTTTCTTTACTTCTTGCATTAAAATATATAAATAAGGACAAACATAATGCTAACAACTTTAACCAATACTAATTGAATCTATTCTAAAAAATAGTTGGTTATTAAAATGACATAAAAGTATCTACACTTATATTTATATCTTCTTTGAATTTCTAGTGATGATACATGAAAAATAGTTAAAAATATTTCAGTAATAATTAGTATTCTTATTCATTTACTTGTAATGATACTGAATAACAAGAAATACACGCACGCACACACACGCGTGCGTTTATGCGTGTTGGCGTGCAAACTCAATAAGTCGGTCGCCTCTTTCATTCCTGTTGCCCAGCCCGTATTCACCCACAATATTTCCTTCCTTGCCTT
>JAAAKQ030130882.1:0-11175 GCA_010016005.3 Zanna intricata | reverse complement strand
TCTGTTTCTATAAAGTGATAAGCAAGATTCAATTCAGTTGTTATCCATAGTGCCTAAAAATATATATCTATATCTAAGAATGAATGTTCATTAGGTCTGGCTCCACATGAGTCAACCAAAGTTGGGCAACTGCTTGAGTCACCCAACTATTAGCAAAGTCAAAAACTGACTACCTATGAGCTTCAAACTAAGTCTACCCCTGAAAAAAATCCTTGTTTTCAGTGCCAAGCATATCTAAAGCAGACAGAGTTGGCTCATGTATCTTCAGTCGACTGTGATGAGGATTTGTTAGACTTAGATTAGCAACTGGGAATGGCAGATGATAAACAGTATTACATCCTGTTGTTCTACATATTACAAACAGGTACACCATTACAAGCAGGTAACAGAAGTATACCTTGTGGCTTATAACATGACAGCTGATGTTAACCTCATCTAATTTACAATAAATATACAAAATTATATGCAATTTATTAATAACAAAACTGATATTTAAACTAAATGCAAAATTGAATTGAATTAAATAAGTGATATTTAAAATGGCAGTGAATTAACCGAAAAGTTCCAGCAGCCTGCAAATAAGCGCATTCCTTTGCATAGATAAATTTACACAACTTGCATCCACAGCGAATTTTATATGCTACAGTTTGACCTTTTTGATTTAACAGAACCTCAAAACAAAAAAAATATTAGACAAGAGTCATTTTCTAACTAATAAAAATATTTTATCTTGTCTACTTAAACGCCCGAAATACGCGAGCTTTGCTTTGAATGTTATTTTGTTTTAAATGTACAAAATGGCTGGGTAATGTTAATTTTTATACAATTATTGATGTACAATAATACGTACATGTTTGTGTTTCAATATTGTCCATTATAAATTATTATTGTACAACATCCAATAAAACTGTTAAGTTAACTAAACAAACCACTAGGCCTATATATTTCATTATTCTTTAATTTTGCACACAAGCACATTTATGTATTACACACACACACGTGCGCGTGCACGTGCACACACACCTATATGTATAGGCATATTAAATGAATATCTATCATATGGAATGGATAAAGTAAGGTAATTTAAGATAGTTAGAATGTAGTAAGTAACAGTACATAACATATATAATGAGTTATGTGACAATTAAAATAAAATATTTATTTACTTAAGCTTACATGTAGCATGCTTAAAATTTAGGCATTAGAATACATTTTTGTTAATAATAGATAATATTGAATTCATCAGGATTATCAACAACAGTTATTCAACAAGTTTGAAGTAAATATTTATTTTTTTCATTCACAAGATCAATAGTTCTTGTCATTTTTTTTCTTAAAGCTTTTAAAATTTTCAGAAAAATTTGTTGATTTTTAGCTTTCTGTATTGTTAATACTAATAGCAATGAAAATATTACTTCAAAAAAATTACTTAGTTAATTTATGTTTTACTGTATTTTAGAAATGTAAATTTATTAAAAACATGGCAACTTACAACATATCATATTTTTAATTTTAGTCACAAAAAGGGCAGTAACCTGTAGAATAAATTCAGCAAAATACTGCAATAATTATACAAAATTAAACACAAAAATAATTCAGGATATGTCTTGCCTAAAATATTATCTAAAAGGATTAACAAAGAATATTTGTTTAATTGAAAACCCAGTGAAATATACTTTCCAATTACAGAACTGATAACTATATTGATAACAATATCTATTGAAAAATAAATCTAATTTCCAGTTAAAGAATTTACATGTACATTTTAGGTGATTAAAATCTTGTGGCTTTGAAAACCATATAAGCTTCAGGCTTCTGCATGGACTGTGAAATGGAAACATTTTAGCAAAAAAATGCCAAGTATGATCAGTTACCTTCTGGATTCTAGGCCGAGATGCTACCATATCACTATTTAGGGCTATTTTAAGTTCTAAAATTAAATCATTAATAAACATACAAAAATTATGGTAATCACATGGTCAGTTTTTTTTTTTGGAAATCATTATGTTATATAAACTATAAAATTTAGTTTTTTGCCCATAAATACATTAAAATTGTTAAACATTTCAGATTTTGGTTATTTATCTATTGATGTATCCTTTACTATTAGCAATTATAGAGCTAAAATATTTATACAATCTTAGGGAGCACAATTAAAAGAGTCTATGATTATTTATAATGGTTGGTAATATATTCAAAAACTCATTTAAGATTAAATGAACAATATGTTTAAAAATTAATTTATTATCTGGTAATGAAAAAATTACTTAATCATACCTAGTTAATTGAAATAAATGTCAAATTTTTATAAATTTCATAACACTCTTACACTTTTCACATTCCTTGCATCTTGACACCAGTATGAAAACATTATTTAAAAAAAAAAAAAGAAGAAAATAAATCAACAAAAATTACTTAAAAAATCAAATTAAAAAAAACAAAAAACATACAATCCAGATTCCTGACCCACACAAAATAGAGAAAGATTACTATTATAAAGATTATAAAAATAATACTATATGTTTATTTATAATTTTAATAAGTCTTTGAAAAAATCATTATTCAACACGAATATAAGCTTACAACATACGCACAATCTATTATTTCTGAACAATTTTTTCTTTAAAAATTTTTTTAATGGAACCAGATTTTAAAACCTAACATCATTTGACCTAACAAAAAAAAAACACTCCAAAATCGTTATCAATGACACAATAATTAAAAAATCGGTTGTGTAGACAGATAAATCTGTACATACATCAGGCCAATCACAGAAAAATTATTTGAGAAAACTTTTAATTAACAAGCTCCTGAATATTTGCAAACATAACCTAAAATATAACGCCGGTTAACCACATGACTACGACATTCGATGCGTTAATTTCATAATTTATAATGCCAAAAAAACTTACAAGAATATCCATCAACCCATAACTGATAAACTTCGGGATCAACTAGCGTATAATTGCTTATAAAAACATCAACTTCTGCTATCATCGTGACTTCTTTGGACAACTGTTTCAAATTTGTAGTATAAAAAGCATAAGAAAACATTTCACAGAAACATCTTTAGAAGATTACTTTATGCGCTATTTGTTAATATTAAAACCATATACACTGCAGTTTCCATAATTTTGTGAACACGCTAATGACAATTCTAAACACAACCTTAACCTGTTTTAGCACACTGATAACTGAATTATATTCGTTTGTAATAAGATATCTAGTATCGATAGATATGTCACAATCGATAGAGCAGAAGAGTAACTGCTGCTAATAACATTGAAACAAAAAATAAAATTATTTAATATTTCCATTAGAATGAATACTTTTATTTTTTTTTATAGATTACAGATCTGTAAATAGAATCTTTCTAAAGATTATAAAGTTAGTGTTGTTGATTATCATATACTTAAAACTTCATAGCAGATGCTCTGCTTTTATAGGTTTCCTCAGATAGATCTTGAATTAAAGTACAATAATCAGCTAGCATATATTCCATTTGCCTTTGTAGTGATTTCACAACACCGAAAATCTTGGTGGAAATGTTCACAGAGTTCACTTCATTCCCCTGTTGTGTTTACTGCGTTCCTAAGATTTGAAAGAAAAAAATTCATTTGTAAATGAGGAAATTGACTTTTAATGATATATTATATCCCATACCCCTGTTTCAATTTATCAGTTTTTTTTGCAATATCCTGGTAAGTTTTTTTTTTGGACACCCAAAACATTTTCACAAGTGTTTGTAAACACAGTTCAATCTGTGAGTTCTACATCAGTCAACAAAGAGTTAAACATTTCATCTCTAACCAGTTCCCTTATTTGTGTACCAATAAAAATCCCTAATTTAATTTTGCTTCATTTAGTGATGGAAATGTCTACCTTATGTACACAAATCCTTGACTGTCCTTCATAACTCTTCAAAGTTCATGTAAATTTTGCTTCATCCCAGTTTTAAATCAAGGAGTGGTAAAAATATTTTTTTCTACTTTAACTAGAGGCTCATGAATACATTGTTTTAACAAATAATACTAATCCCTAGCTCATAAGGCTACTCCATTCATAAAAATGAAACAACAATTTTTTATGTATCCTAACAGCATGGTTAATAAAAGAAGTATTTCTTTTAAATCTTCACACAAATTCCAACATGTCTTTTTATAATTTACTTTTCAATAACAGGTTATATAATATCATATGTTTCTTTCATATTAATTCCATAATAGATTGGTACAGAAAGATATGTATTACTATTGTGAAGCTGAATTGCTTTTAGTCTATAGTTGGAGAAATCAATGAATGGCACCACTCTTCAGGTTTTAAATTGTCCTAATATACATAATATATAATATGTTCTAATATATACATGTTATATATAACATAAGCACATAAATATTTGAACAGTAAACTAAATTATTTTGTTCAGTCAAGTATTGAAGTATAGTGTGATAATTTTAAGTAAATTATAACCTTGCAATTTTGAGCCTAAAAGTTCAACTTGATTTTTTTGATAATTTTTTAATGTTTTACCAAGTCATTTTAGCCCACATTGTGGTCTAAGACATGATTCATTAGATTGTAAATCATGATTCTGAATCATAATTGTCTTTTTTCCATAATGTTCACTTTTTTATTATTGTTTTCCCAAAAACCTTTTTCAGAACCTTGGGAATTGGAATGCATTAAAGATTTTTAATGCAGCATTAAAAAACAAATTGGGTTTTTATGTATCACACGTTAGAAACAAAAATTGTGTTCATCAGTGTAATTTACAATCACTGTAGATGGAAGTTTCCTAAAGAGTGAGTAATTATATTTACTATCATATGATGCAGACATAAACACACACCATATTTTATGAATAGATCATTTTTAGGAATAGATCATGAGAACCAATTATGTCAACTTTTCGCCCATGATAAACAAAAAAATTTTTTTTTTTAAATGTCAATATTTATTTACAGCCTATGTAATACAACGTACATGTCACATTCATAATCAGAATAATAATGACATCTGACAAAAATAAAATAATAATAATAAATGTAAATAATAAACAAATAATAATCATCATAATCACAATCACAACAACAACAACAATAATAATAATAATAATGATTGATGCACCACCACCATCCGCAACGTGTGCATCCCTTTCCTCCGAGAGGACAGAAGAGCCAGATAGCAAAACAGAATGGGGACAAGTACAACAGAGCAGCCTAAATCTTTGTATGTTGCATGTAATTTAAAAATCAACCTAACCACTCTAACAGGGACTATGAATTGATAAAAATGGCAGGTTTTCCTAAAAGCAAGCATTTATTCTGCCTTCAAGGAAAGGAGGCAATTATTAATTATTTTAATGGAATTGAAGTGAAAAAATTATTCAAGGACAAACAAGGAATTATTATTTTTGAAAATAGAAATAAGAATGGATCCAGTAACTCAGGTAATCATGACTTTAAGAAGGAAAGAAAAAGTGCGCTCAGAACAGTTCCAAAAATTGAACCAAACACCATATTTCGCTGCAACTCCATTTGCTACCTTAGCACATCTTTGATATGGCAACAAATTACTCTTCCGTTTCTTGATGAATATCGAATGCTGCCTCAGACCACCTCTCAAAACCCACTAGTTTAATGTTGCATTCTCAGGTAGTAGCCCATGAATGATCCTGTAGAAGAGCAATAAATCAAACCTATCTCTTCTAACAGATAATTTCTCAAGATTGACACGTTGCCTCAGTTCATCAGTTGAGATATGAGTTAGATCAAATTTATAACATAGCCTGTTAATAATTTTATTTTGTATGCCTTCAATTTCATTTGCTTTGTACAGTCTGTTCCATATGTCTGTAGCATATTCATGATGGCTTCTTACCATTGATTTAAAAAACAATGTGCAAGTTTCCATTCACTTAAAATTCCTTGCTGTTCATTTCATGAACCCTATATTTCTTCAAGCTTTGCGTACTATAAAATTTATGTTTCGACCAACAGCTTCTGATTGAAAGAGAATACCCAGGTCTTTAGTTACTGTCTCTTCACCAATAACCTGGGAAGCAATGAGTATAAATGGCCAGAAGTATTTTGTCTTCCTTGAAAATGTTAACTTTTTTATTTTACTTACATTAATAGGCATATGATTTAATATAGCTCCATAAAGAACATTATCAATATTTTTTTGTAACCAAATATGAACTTCACTTCCAGAAATCCAGTGGTAGATCTTCAACTCATCAGCATACAACTGAAACCGGCAACTCAACACCGACTTTATGTCGTCAATAAAAACAATAAAAAAAAAGGACCTAGGCTAGAACTTATGGGACTCCAGACTTCATTATATAATTGACACTGGATCTTGACCCTCCAAATCACACATGAAGAATCTATCCTTAAGATATGATCTAATCCAGTGTATATAGTCCTCACTAAAACCATTCTTTGATAACTTGTTTAATAAAATGTGATGGATCTTGGTCAAACGCTTTCTGCATATCAAAATAAATAGCGTCAACCTGTCCCTGCTTTTGCACAGACCAATATAGGACAAAATGGCAGATAAATTAGTTGTAGTTCCTCTTATAAAACTACCTCTTATAAAATCATGCTTAAGACTGAAATTTTATGATAAACGCTTCTGTATATACGTGCATGGATTATCTTCTCGAACATCTTTGGAATTACACCAAGTAAGTACCTTAAAAATTCTCAATGGTTCTTTTTCCCAGTTTAGGAATAGGTGTTATCGCAGCTTCCTTCCAGATTCTAGGAAATATCCTTGTTGAAAGGCTCCACACAAACACACAGGTAAGAACAGGCACAATCAGATCCGCAGTATCCTTAATTATGAATAACGGAATACCATCAGCACCAGAAGCCGATTTTGAACTTAATTGTCACCAAAACATCCTCAGTTGTTATCGAAGGCACACTGATGTCGGCACAATTAATTTTTATTGTTTCACTGCTGGTATCCTCATTAAACTCTTGGTAGACTACCTCAAAATGGGCGCCAAAATGGTTTCAACTTGTAATCTGTCTTAACTTCATTCATAACAGAGCAAGTATGTTTTTCGATTTGTCACTCTGATCTGCTATGTATTTCCAAAATCAGTTGGTTTCTTCAGCAGATCATTTTCATATTGCTGACCATGTTGAATTTTGTCCAGGTGCAACACATCTTTAACCCCTCCACACAGATAGGAAAACTTATTGTAGTCCCGCTGAAGAGTGCTTTTCTATATTTATCATAGGCCTTCTTTTTTACCTTAAGAAGATGTATTAGCCGATGAGAAAACCAAGACGGATACTTTTTTTATCATTTATAACATCATGGAACGTTTTCTTCTATGGCTGTTCTAATAATATTTTGAATATCTTTGGATACCACATTAATATCTTAAGCCAATAAGATATCGCTCCAAGCAGTATCTCCAATTTGATTATATAACCAAGAAGTCACCAAATTGGAAGATAAGTTTATTTACAGGAGTATTAAAAGAAATATAATTTGTCTCTTTAAGATCAATGATATAAGGTGGATGATACACATCTGGATGAACTAGATCTTCCACATCATGGCTTGTGTCAAATGTTGCATTGGAACTCACCAAATCTCTAACATTTACATCCAAGCCAACATCTTTATGAGATTTCTGGGGAAACTCATCCTGACATTCTTCAAGAATGAATTTTTCTTCCATTAAGCAATTAAGATTATTGTTGTATAAAATAAGTCACAATAAACTTAAAAACATAAGTTTTTTAAGCTGAAATAACATATTTAAAACCATTAAATTTTTCATTTTCTCATTCAGTCGCAGATGTTTTAGGTATGTAAATTTTTCTTAAAAGAAGTATTTTTTCTCCAAGAAATATTTAAGAAAAGATTACTTATTATTTATCTTAAACGTGATAACATTGTGAAGAATGCAGTTTGTTGCACTATAATAAATATGTATTTACAAGTAAATAAATGAATGCAACAGAAATATTTAGAGTTGAAAATAAAAAAAAAAAAAGAAGTAATGTTGTGAACTCATTACTGTTTTTTTGTTAGTTAGTTAGTTATTCAATATCAGATGTAAAATAAAAGAAATAGGTAGAAAATTTTAAATGCAAATTAAATGTTAAGCAAACAAGTAAAAAGCATTCTTAAAACAAGACTGCTTTTTGTCATTAAAAAAACATGTTAAAATTCATAAATGAATACAAAGCATTTCACAGTCAACTATGCTTGTCAAATTGGAAGAAAGTTTTTTTTAAAAGAAAATGTATAAATATTTCAAAAAAAAATATTGTCTGTGCTCATCATGGTCATTTAAACTTTAAAAACTGTATCATTGCTTTGCATAAAAAAAAAGATAAATTTGAAAAACTGATTGCTCTATTATAACGAGGAAACTACTTAAAATAAATTTGTGTTAATTAAAGGATATTTTGACTTGGTTTTAAAAATTGAAGATTAATAAATTGGTATCCACACAATGGTCCACCTTAATGTTTGTAATTGATTAATTATGCTACAAGTGTCATTTGGATCCCCCTGAAAGAGGAGAGTTCATTTTAATCAGGTTTTCTGATATAACTTAAATGAAATTAAAAGAATGGCAATAGTTTACCTTCTTCAGCAAGTTTAGGAAACATTTGATGAGTAATTCATGATTAAGTACATACACACAAATTAACTCAAATCATAGAGCAATAAACCAAAAATTACTCTTTTATCAAGCCTACAGGTAATTGTAAGGGACTATATCAAAAAAACCTTCTGGTGTAGTGGAAATGTGTATGATAATTAGTTCATCAATAATAAATGAATGTATGTTTGTGACTCATGAAACACCAGAACAATTGTCAGAATTAAAAAAAAAAAATAGATACCAGTTTATTTTTACTGATCTATTTCAGCTGCATATGTAAAAATAGGCATTAGATGATTAAAAAAACTGTGAAGATGTTAGATTCTGTTTTTTTTTTCTTGCATGCATTTTTGCATTTTTTTTTTGCCGCATAAGAAAAAATAGGCAATAGATGAGTAAAAGAACTGTGAAGACATGTTAAATCTGCTTTTTTTCTTTTGAATGATCTTTCAACACTATTAAGTAAGGTAAGAGATTAAAGCCCATAGGAAAATTAAACGGTTGGACACAGTGTTTGCAAAAGGTCATATTCCAAACTTCTAAAAATTATTCATACATAATATGCTAGAGAAAAAAATACCTAATGAACAAAGGTTTTCTGAAATGATTAATAAATTCTTATATCAGAATGTGGTATTTAGATAATGTCTAAATACCACATTAAATTCAAATTAGATAAAATATTTTCAATGAAATATTTAAATAGCATCGTTGTATTTAGGTAGTAGTAACATAATACTTAAGTAGCAATATTTAAGAGTATGCGTAGATTTGAAGAAAACTTTACGTTTTTGTAAAATTAAATTTAGAATTCATGATGTATAAAAACACACTAATAAATAATTATAACAAGGAAATAGACATTTTAGAAATATTTTGTATTAATTTAAAAAATAAATAATTTTCTCTGATAAATAAACAAAAGGATTTTTGGAGTAAAGTATTGGTAAATGCTGGGTGAATGCCTTTATTAATTATGAATCACTAAATTTTTAATTCACCATTATATGCCACAGCAGTTTTGTGATTTGTAATTAATGACAATACCAATTTGCTTTATGTTTAATTATTAGTATCTATTTTTAAATAATTTGATGTAATGATGAAAAGATTGAACTCCTTGAAAGTGGCATTTTTTGGTAAGTGTTCTTATCACTTACTACTTCTTTTCTCTTTTGTTAGAACCCACCATAAATTTTTACTTAAAATAAATTTTACTAACTTTCCCTTAAAGGTTTTTTTTTTTTGAAATAACTTCAAAAAATTTCAACATGAATAATTCATAACCTCTTATAAATAGATTTAAAACAGTTTTTATTTTTTCATTATTTGAATATGATTTTTGTTAGAGCAAAAAAAATTTATATATATATATATATTACTATAACTGTATGGTGTGGCGAATATTGCCATAACTAAATGGTTGTTTTTCATCTGACATAAGTCAGTCCAGAAAATGACATAATTAGTGTCAAGAATAAAAATCAAACAATAACATAAGATGGCGCGAGTGGTAGCGTCTCGGCCTGTCATCCGGGTTTGAATCCCAGTCAGGCATGCCATTTTTCATGCATGCTACAATTCATTCATCTCATCCTCTGAAGATATACCTTAATGGTAGTCTGGAGGTTAAAAAAAAAAGAAAGAAGTTTCTCATTGCCTTCTTGCTTGCTAAATATACATTGCATATCAACATCCACCAAAATTCAAGTGATTTTGTCCTATAACTGAGATCTCTATATCTATCATAGGCTGTATTATGAACATCAGATTAAGACATACAGTCAGATAAAAAAATGTTTGGCTAGTTATTAAATTTCAGGTGCTTTATATACATCACAACCATAAAAATAAATATTAGGAAATATAGTGTAAACCAGTGATTTAAGAAACCTCTTTCTTTGGAAAAGCAATGCATTACATATATCTGTATTATGTAGAGAATAAAGTAAATTATCTTTCTGTAAAAAAAAAAAGAAAAAAGTGATCTGACTTATATTTTCAGATAGGATGACTAGCAAGATTGTCTTCTCATTAAAACAATTTATAATATCTAGCTGTGATCAGATAACTTTGAATTTTTGTCAATCATCCCTAATTCGCTTTCATATTTTTTTAATGATAATTGCATTAACAGCTGTCCTTTTAAAACAAATGATGCAGTCAGAAGTAGAAAAAATTGACTAGTTATTTTCTGATTCTAAACCAAATATTTTCAATAACAATGCCATGATCTATTAAATAATACCATGTTTATAAAGAAGAGATTTTTAAATTATGCCTTATCAAAAATGTTTTAAAAGGAAAAAATAATCAAAATTTTAAACAAAAATGTTTTTATAAAAAGGTTTTTGGAAATATTAGAAATTAAAATTAGTAAAATAGCACCTTAGGATGATAGGTCTTAGCGCGTGCTCGGTTCTTTGTTTTATAGCCCTTTTTTCATCAGTTGGACTTTAACCACCATGTGAAGAAAACACGTTTCCCCGACTCAATATGGATCCATTCTTCATTGTCTTCTTTGTTCA